>SZWC01001721.1:242678-268200 GCA_023375785.1 Penium margaritaceum | reverse complement strand
TCCATGTCGCCCCCCCCCCCCCAACACGTCGAATGTATGTGGCGAGTGTAGCGTATAGTGTATCTGAAATGTTCATCAATACAAGACATGTGAACACTTCTGTGGTACTCTCTCTTTGCACACAAGGTTACGGATTTGATACCCCTCAAATACACACTCCAATACACTGCCCTAATACACTTTCGACTTGGAGGGGGGGGTAGAGGGCTATCCATACCTCCCCTCCATATCGAGAGTGTATCAGGGTGGTGTAGTATAGAGTGTCACGGATAGACACTCGGAACCACGACTTGTGTATTTTTTATAATCGCCATCCATACGTGTTCCATAACAGGACCTCGAAAACCAGTTGCCCCCCCCCCAAAGCACCTCGAGTGTATCTGGGAAGTGTGCCTGGGGGTGTATTGTGGAAATGTGAAGGCCATCCATACGTATTCCATTGTTTCAAAACCCCATCCCCGTAATGCAACTATGGGATTTGCTTTAAGTTTGGGGTTTCCTAACAAACATAAAGCACTAAACCCCCAGTGTAACAAAGGTTCTTGCTCCTGGTTTGATGTCAAGAACTGTCAAAGAAAAAATCAACCGTTCTCGACGTTCTTGCTTCTGACGTTGGCGATGCTGATGTCAAAAGGGAGCGACGTCACTCTTGAAGTCGGTGAGGTTTGACTCCGAGGGCGAAGTTGCCTCGCTATTTCCTAGCGGAAATTCTCACCCCGTACACATGGAGGCGAGTGTATGTTTCGGACCCAAATACCCATACTATGAATACTTCGCCCAGTGGAATCAAAAGACATTAAGTGCACTTAACAACAAAGGACGATACAAATAGGTTCGGTAAGATAAAACAAGCATAACAAAAATAGCATTTGAACACAAAATACGTCACATTCAACAAGTACATGTCTATCACCTATTCGTTGCTCGTAAATCAGAAGTATTAGAATTTGAAAATGATTTGAAAAATACAAGAAGCCAAAGGAATTTCACTGAAACTTCCAAGGTATTATACATTGAAATACTCGTGTATCTAGCATGTACATGTAACTTCAGGAAACATACCTATTAATGGGAACTCATTTCCATGAAACATCCTCCCCATATGTTGTAGATTTGTACACTAGTTTATCAGTGTGTGCTTTTGGGGTGATTGACCATAAATGCGTGTGGGCAGAAATCAGGAAGTGGACCGTGTCTAGGGGTGTGTTTTTAGTAAATCTGTAACTGTCTCTATGTCAATGTGTGCAAGATGACAGTGAATGAGCTATGTACATGGTGCATCAATGCTTGTGATGATGTGCATTTGGAGAAGGTTCACTTTTGAGTGGATGAAGGGAAATATTGTCAGTTTATATAGAATTTCCTTGTGCAGCAGTCCATCAGCTAGTAAGGCACTAGTCGCATCAAAGAGCACGTAGCGCTATCTCTGTGTAAGTGTGGTCACGTTTGCTTGTTGCTCCAATTTCCCCTCAGACAGCAAGTTGACTTTCAGCCATGGTACATACAAGGCACCAGTCAGCCACAACATCCCACCTGGTGCCTGAAGAGCCACTGGCCCCACACCTTGAATCGGTAGCAGTTCTCCCGACCCGGTCTTCACACCCTCAACACCACGCGTGCAGTGCAATCTGACAAATAGCTAGCTATGCGGTGACATGTGATGCGAAGCTGTGGTATAAAAAAACCATTCATGTATGGACAATGCGTGCAATGTGGTAATGTGTGTGTGCCCCAATTTTTGACCTGGCGGCTATGGGCTGGCAATCGGCACATGTGATTAGAGCTCCGTGGGCACACTCTATCCTGGTCTTGGTGGTAGTGCCAACGATTGCTGTGGCTCAATCGTCTCAGTGCACACCCTCTGTGCCCATGCTGGGACAGGTGTGGATGCACTAAAGTATGGGGACATGAAGACGGGTCCCTGATATAGCGGTGGAATTGACGCTGGTGCTGATGGATACTTGGATGGCTGCAAATGTGATGGACCAAATGTTTCCATCCCAAAGGGTGCCGGCACACTAGGACCTACTACAGACTGTGTTGCCCATGTTGCCCCCAATGCAGGTTTTGGTTGGGATGAGAGGACTACGTCGATGACCGACCCACTGCAAGGCGTGTCTGCTAGGTAGACTGAGTCATGATGCGCTGAAGGGTCGGGCAGGCCCTCGAGTAGTGGCCTGGCTATCCACAGTAGTTGCAGGTCCGGTTCCCCGCTCCCCAACTGCAATCTCACTCCCCACAACCTTGGATTCCTCAGCCTCCTCTGCCGCCCCAACCTCCATCACCCAAGGACTAATGTGATGGAGGGATAGTGTCACCTCCATGATGCACAAACCCAGTTGGTGTTGCACCCTTGTTTTTGTGTGCCTCTCCTTTCAAGATATCTTTGTAGTTTTGCAACTTCTCAAACGCTTCTGCCAAGTCGGTGGTCTTGATGACTGCAACCTTAAGCCTTTGGAGCAGACCGAGCTTGAAGTCCTTGTATGGCTCTTTGAGCTGGTGGCCTGATTTGTGGCCTCCTGGCCGCAAATCAGGCCACCAGCTCTATCGGTGGCTGGTGGCTCGCTGACGGATGGCCGGCCGCCGGCCACCCAGCCGGTTGGCCGCCGGCCAGCGGGTAGCTAGCGGGTGGCTGGCCACCATCCAACCCTCACAGTATCAAGGGGTGTTTGCGAGCCATCTCCTCGCTATAGCGAGGTACGAGGCCAAACCGACCCTCTCCTTACATTACTACCCACTTGTTATGAACCTTTTTGGTTCATGACGAGCAAGTGAAAGTACAAGATAGTGAATCGTTGATATTGGGAAAGACAAACAATAACTTCAAACACCAGCGAAACATGAACACGTGCATGGCACTTGGTCTCAAGTTGTGGTTTGTCGGTTTGCACTACTAGCAGCCTCCCCCCTTTAGGCTGGAGCATCTACATGACAACCAGGTTGGGCGTCCCCAACCTCCTATGAATGTATTTAGTTCATGAATGTCGTCTTGTAGGAATGTTGTTCAATTTTTTGGGCTCCCATGAGTAATGTTCACGTCCAAAACCAACCCAATGAATGAGGTATTCCCTAACAACCCACAACCGTGTGTACGGTCTTGGTGCTGGAGTAGGCGAAAGACCTCGTATTGACCATAGGTAGCAAGGACTGCCGGTAGTGGCTGAACGGTTCCCTTTGCCATGTATGGGGGCAGAAGGCTCACATGAAACATGTCATGTAACTTCATACTCTACGGATGCATCAATGGGTGTACCACTGGCCTAATGTGTGCAACAATGGAAAATTGACCATTCGACTTCGGTAGAAGTTTTTGCACCCCTGGCAACTTCAGCCAAAAGTTCTAAGTATTAAGAAGAACTATGTCACCAATGTCAAATGAAAACTAACGGCGACTTTTGTCTGGATGTACCTTTTGTTGTTTCAAAGTAGCTTGAAGGTGATCCTTAACCTCCTACAACAAGGAGTCTATGCACCCGGCAAAGTCGTGAGAAAAAAGAATCTTTCCTCCTATACTATCACTCTTCACCAATGACAAGGACACCACTAGATGTTGACTTTGTTTCACATAAATGGTGTGAAATGTGTGGAATCTTTTACCAAGTTGTTCACTACAATCTCTATTGTTGCCAGGAATTTGTCCCAGTCATTCATGGCAACGTCCATGTACATGTGGAGCTTCCGCTCTAGAGTGCACTTTATGTCCTATGTTTTTCCGTTTGTTTGAGGGTGAAGTAGTATCAAAATTTGCGACTCGAAGCCAAAAGTTTTGTGCATATTTTATTCAAACTTACTATAAAGTTTTCTATCTCAAACAAAGACAATACAAAATGACAGGTTGTGGTACTTCATGACATCCTCAATGAAGAGGCAAGCGGTCTCCCTTGCGTTTACGTTAGTGGTTTTAAGAATGAAGTGTGCCATCTTCATTAGAAGATCCACATACACTCGTGTTGCATCGTGGCCACGATTCGTTTCTGAAAGACTAATGATAAATTCCATGCTAATGCATTTCTGTGGAGTTCTAGGGATGGGAAGCCGTTCGAGGAGTCTATCTCGCTTTTGTTACTAGCCCTGTCCTAAAGACATGGGTCGCATGTCATGAAATACTTCAGGGCATCAACACTCTATCCTGGCCACCTATAGTGGTCCAAGAATACCTATCCAATTATTTGAGGTCCCACATGACCTGCGATCGGCGGTCATGGAACTAGGAGATAATCTTTGCTCAAAGGTCTTCCGAGTCTGGCACATGAAATTGTTCTCCATGCTAGAAGATTTTTGCATCCTCCACCAATTTGTAATTCTCTACATTCATAGACTCTTGGATCTGAGAATCTATACAAAATCTCATCTGTATTTGGTTGACAAAACCGTTATATTGGATTATCTCACGAGGTGATTTTCATCCAGGTGTAGGAGGATCTGGTTTTTGCACTGTTGATGTCCTTGCTATCGGCGTAGTGGATCAGCCACATTGATGCATCTTGGTTGATATTCCCATGTGAACAAGAATTGGCTCAGGTATTCACTCCAACGTGCATGTCCTCTTGACAGGTTTGGTTGTGTTTGGAGAAACACCAATGGATTTTGGTCAGTCACAAGCGTCACACCCCCCACAACATTCTCTAGGTAGCAACACCACATTTTTAAAGTATGCACCATCACAAGGAGCTCTGGATCCTTAGTTATGTACCGCATCGTAGCGCGGGTAAGATTTTGGTTCTCATATACAATTGGATGACCATTCTGTATGAGGAATGCTCCAAGTCCTACTACCGATGCATCACACCGCACCTACCACGGTTGCGATGGATCCAGAAGAGCGCAGACAGACGCCGTGGATAGAGACACTTTGACCTTGATAGAGGTATTCTTGTAGTCAGATTTCCATTCTAATTGTACATCTTTTTGCGTGAGCTTGGTTGACCCAACTCCCAGGGTCAAATACCCTTGCATAAAATGTCAGAAGTAGTTTGCAAGTCTGAGGAAAGTCCGAATATGCCCAACGTTTTTTGGACGTGGCCAATCCATCAATGCTCGGATCTTTTGTGGGTTGATATGGTTAGGTTCCATGCTGACTATGTGTCCAAGGTATTTGAGCTCGTGTTGTGCAAACTTGCACTTGCTCACTTTTGCATAGAATGTCTGTTCTCAAAGGATCGCGAGGACTTTTCATACATGTTCTATGTGCTCTTCCATTGATTTGGAAAAATCTAGGATTCCTTCTAGGTAAACCAAGATAAACTGACCAAGTTGCTTGGCTAACGTGCGGTTCCTTGGAAAGTTGTCGAGGCATTCAATAGCCCGAAACACAAAACCCGGAACTGATAGTGTCCCACGTGCGTTTGAAACATTGTCTTGGACACATCATTTTTTGTTCTGCGGATTTGATGGTACCCTTGTGAGAAATCCAAGGACAAAATTACTTTTGCCCCTTGTACTTGGTCAAACAAAGCCTAAATCTGCGCTAAGGGAGACCGATTTTTCACCGAAGTATTTGTCGGCATGATGTGCCACTTGCCATGAGTACCGATGATCGTAATCCCTGGTTCAACCACTGAGGAGTGGTCAAACACCTGATGTAACTTTACATTTGGATTTCTTGGATTTTTCCATGCAAGATTGAGCTTTAAATTGCTTGATTTGAGTAGTTATGCATAAAGTTAGCCGTACCCAAAGATCGAGTGGTGCGACGGATGGACTCTGGTATCCGTCCGGTGACGGGATACTCCACAGCTGGTGGTCCATGTTCAGCTCTGACTGGCTTCATAGACCCCAAGGCCCTAGAGGAAGCAACCAGAGAGGTCCCATGGACCAGGGCAAGCCGCCCTTTGACTCGTCAATCAAGAAAGGCGCTCTGATGAGCCGTCGTCGGCATTTCTTGGCGACTGCTCGCGCCGGTGGCGGCCAAAGGTGGCTCCACCAAGGGTTGCTTTGATGGGCGTAGTTAGGGTTCTACTGATCCAATTTGGGTGTGCTTGGATGCTTTGGAAGTATTTTACCACAGGCTAAAAAAATGTGATGAAAACTCTCTATGAAAAGTAACAAAAACATATTTTGATTCAGTTCTACTGAATGCGACGTGTTCTGCCGACTCCTATCTGTGATCCTTGTGCTCCACACCCTTCACCATTGGTGTCCATTGGCTGCCAAAAACATTGGTAGCATGCATTAGTGAGGACTAGGCATCCTTGAGGGTGTGTCCACATCCACTAGTGCCAATTGTATTGAAATCCTTGTCAAACATGTCTCTTGACCTATATTGTAGACAAGCTGGCATAGACTTTTAGTCTGGTTGGTGATACTTCCATGCTTGGAATCAACGCAAAATGGCGTTGTCCCTTTCAAAACATCAAGTGCTTTGGTTCAAAGCATATCAGAGCATTGTTTTCACAAAGTGAGGGATCTCCTAGCACCACTTCGAATGGCTCAAGAAGATTGAGTACCTTCATCCTGACACTCTGTGTCTGACCTTGAATGCAAACTCTTGCTTTACAGGTCCTGATCACGGGTACCGTGTAGTTGTCTCCGACAACAACTTCACCATTTGATTGCTCACACTTTAGGCCCACCTGTTGGGTAAAGCCAAGGCTAACAAAAGAGTCGTCTCCTCTAGTTTCAACCACTACGTTCACTGGAGCACCATTTAGGTGACTTGTGAAATGCATCATCATGTTTCCCCCACTCTTCCTGTTAATCTCTCAATACATACTCTTCCTGTGAGTGCGCAGGGCATGTTGGTGCAGGGAGTGGAGACATGATTATCAAGCTCAACACGAGTGGTCACCTCCATCCTCCTCCCATGGCCCATCATCTTGACCACTAGAGCTCGGCAACATCAAATCAAGCTTAGCCTTTCATCCTCAGACTACTTTTGGTATCTTGCTAGAAGTGACATAGTTTAGGCCTTTGGATGCCAAACCTACATGATACCTTGGTTCTTGCATGTGGATAGGATAACAATAAGGCATTCGCGTGTGACTTTTGGGGGTTTTGGTTGTTTTTGCCCCCAGTCGGAATGTCTCGCCGGGGTGAGCCTTGTTTGTCGGTCGACGGGTGGAGCTCAAGTAGCGAGCTTCCACCCATAACAAGGGTGGCCCTTTTTACTCCCTTACTTGTGTCATTTCTCCATGGACACCCATGAAACCTGGATCTAGCATCCACAATACTTAACCATTTATTGAGCCTAAAGTTGCTATAGCTTCGTAATCCCCCCCTAATGGTATCAGAGCCTTGTTCGAGGCCTAAGGGTGGAAGATAGGGTTGGTGTAGAGCAAAAACAAGGGTGGTCGAGCAGCATAGGCGAGTAGTTCTATGCGGTTTCTACGAAAGCAAGTTGTGCAAAGCTTTGGGTGTGTCGAACGTGGTCCCTTAGGCCACGCACATATGTTGGAGGCTGAAAAAGAGTAGGGGGATGGAGCCAGGAAGAACGAGGGCAATGGAGATAGAGCCCAATTATCGTCATCCCTCATGCAGGGTGACGGCGGGGTCTCCCGACCCAAATAGCTTCTGCGCAGGTCTAAGGCGGCCTGGCAGGAGTCTGCAGACCAACAGTTATGCTTCTGATCGAGCTACGGGCTCTTGGCAGAAAATTGGGCCCAAAGTGGGCCCGTCGAAGTACTGCCAAAATTTTCTTCGGTAGCAAGGATGAGCAGTTGAGCATGCACGGCCTCTTTAGAACCTATTGTGTCTGATAGGAGCTCTGGGTGCAGTGGCTGAGAATCCGAGAGCTGCCAATGCAAATGCCGGAGCTAGCACCAGCGTGGGTGTCGATGACGGTGCCACCTTCATAGGAATGACGTGGGATGACCTCAACAAGGTCCTGTCCCACAAGGACCTGACGCCACTGCCACTCGATGCACGTCACTTCCTTTATTGGAAGGACACGTTTCTTTTGTGGGCGGCATAGCACGGTCTTCAAGAGTACTGCCTAGCTCTCCTGTGCAATGACATGAACGATCAACTACTTTTGAGGGTATTTAATGATCTGGTACGCGTGCTACTAGAGGATCAGCAATGCTCCATTCGCCATTTCCATTCTGAAGGAGAAGGAGCTCATCCACAAACCGCTGATCCTTGGCCTCACAATGCATGGCAGCATCTTACCACACGCAAGGAGGAGCACTAGATGGCCTTGGTCATTTTCCCTCGTGAGAAATTACGCAGCCTTCGTTTTAATCCAAGGGCCCCCGTCGCCAAGTACTGGGATGCTGCCATGGATCTTTGCTGGCGCATCCTTGGTCTCGGCACCTCGTGCACCGTCTTGGAAGTTCCAGGTATGTGGCGTCGTGCCCTCGGCCTCACTTGCCCATCTTGCTCACAAGAGCAAGAAAGGACAAGGGATAGAGTGCAAGCGAGAGTGAGATGCGCACGAGAAAAGTTGGCTTGAAAATATCGATCGTACCTCGCACGTGATGATTTTGCACCGACGCGTCAAAAACAAAACTTGAATTTATTTATGTTGAACTACGAGTTTCAACATCGGAAATGTTGTGTAAAATTACGAGTTTGGGGTAATCCCCCCTTGTTTTAGACCAAAAACAAATGCGAGGTAAAAATGAGAATGGGCATATGGAGAATTGAAGTATTGAAGTCTCTCTTGTACGGGTCGTTGATGACAATTTCCCTCAAGGGTGGCACAGAGGGGAAATCCCTCAAGCAAGCTGAGGATGCCTTCTTACGAGCTCGGTTGACGCCTTTGGTGCAGGAGCTAGAGACACGCCAAATACATATGGATGTGGAGGCTCCGGGCAGCGCACAAAGGAAGTTGGAAAAATTCAGCCACACAACACTGGTATAGAGTGCATGATGAAGCAATAGTATCTACCATCGACGATAACCTACAATCTCCATATCGAGGACCTCCTTCACAAGATCTATCAATTGAGACAAGATGAGCTGGTAAGTATTATAGATCAGGATAGCTATAAAGTGTGTAGCTTTCTGTAAGAGGAAGAGGGAAGGATATGTATCCCTCCTCGCATATCCTAAAGGAGTTAGTGTGTTGGTGATCTTGTGGTCCAAACACAAAGATGAATACTCGAGGCCATACAAGGTCTTGTGTAAATGCAAGACCTTCTTACCAACCTTGAAGCAAGATGGCTAAACAAAATAGATCTCCTCCTCTTGAGTGTTATGGAGGAGTGTGTTAATCACACCCATCTGATCCTGCTCCTAGTCCTACTGAGCAACGGCCCTAAACAAAGCATGGGCAGTGGTTATACCAACAATGAGTCCAAATGTGTCAGTGAGAACAATACCATCAATACGTGAGAACCCCTTGGCCATCAAGCATGCCTTGTAGTGATCGAGTGAGCTGTTGGGCTTCACCTTCTTGCAAAAGACCCATTGGCCTGTATAACCTTTTTCCAAGGCGAAAGGTCAAACAAGCTCATAGTCGCCATGCTCTTGGTTGGCTTTGAACTCATCCTCATAGGTACCGTGCAAATACTCTTTGTCCTTAGCCGAGAGCGCTTCCTCCAACGTGCCTAGATTAAGCACCATCCAGGGAGAGCCGTGGATGGCCTCTAGACTGCAACATTGCAGGAGATGAGAAACTCACGAGAGACCAACTTGTGGATGACAGGGCACGCTCGGTGCACTTCAGTAGTTTCTACTTAAGAACTAAGTTTAAAGGCCTTCGTGTCTACTGGCACGGTCTCTGCTGTCAACATTGCATGAAGAGCACCTAGGCATGTGAACCACTTGTTGAGACATGGATAACTATGGTCAAAAGCTACCACTCGGCTTGAGCAATTAGCCTGAGCTAGAGGTGCTTGCCTGAATCTAGGTTTTTGGCTACGAGGACACATCTGTAGAGGCTGCTTTGTTGGAAGAAGAGGGTGCAGATTCACATGAAACTTGGACAAACATGGGGGATGTTAAAAGAATAGGCACATGTGAGGGAAGAGGGATAGATACAACACTTTCTGTAGGTATAGGTAAAGGGACTAGTATAGGGATATAACTAGGTGTTCCCATAGGAATTGGGGGAGCCATAGGAACATATGTGCATGTTGAGAACAAAGAATGGATAGGGACATGTTCAGGATTCTCCACGGGAACTGATGAGGCCACTCGGCCGACGGCCATCATGGTCGGGTCATCATTGGTTGTAGATTGGACCGCGGGCGTGGAAGCCCGGTAGGACTCATCCACATGTTTGGACTCCTCCATCTGGTGGGAAGTCACACAAATGGGGACATCGTTGGTGGCTAGCAATAGAATGTAAGAGTAGTCTCTCCACATGAGGGCCACAAAGTTGAGGGCATGAAACGAATCGACGATGCAATGAAGAACAAGGTTGTAAAGCCTCCAAGCCTTTGACTATAGGGAGATGCAAAGAAAGGCCCACATGCAACTTCATGGTGAAACCTTGGATCCCTCCTAGTCCTCAAAGTAGTAGACACAAGAGAGGGATCCACAAACACCTACAACTAAAAGGTTAGCCTAATGGCCAGCAAGTCTGAAATCCATGTCTGTATGTGAAGTCATAACGGCAAGGGACTCATGGAGATGGCACGCGGACTGCATGGCACAACACGCATCCTCCATGGTGCGGTTACAATGCTTATATACATCATTCAGTCAAGGAGTAGCAAAGGTACAGAGCTGGTGAAGGACAGCGTGCTGAGCAAAGAATGATTCCATCTCACCTAGGAACTCACTAACCGTGGAGTCAAGGTAAGTGTATTGATGCATCTTACCCTTGGTGTAGAAGAGGCAATCAGTGTTTAGCACTTTATCAAAGAAAGATGCACAAAAATGGAGGGCATGATATGTCCAAATGAATTTGGATAGTGTTTCCAAGCTTATATTACAAATGTGGTGATACAAAAAACGCAGGTACTTAGGCCAGAGAGCACCAGTGAGGAACACAGTGCAATAGGCGATGAAGGGGATGGGATAGAGGGAGCACAACAAGACACACAATTAGTGTCATCCACATTTTTGAAATGGAGTACGATGGTAGGAGTGTTTCAAGTAACACTCCTGGTCCAAGCAGCCACCGTGGCAGAGTGAGCAAAGCTCTCAACAAAATGGCCCATTTAGGCGCATACACAGAAAAAGAGTAGGATGAGCTAAAGAGCGCACTAGAAAGAGGGGGCATAGAGAGCATATTGGAAATGTTCAAGGGCTTGGACAGGCCAAGAAAGGAATGAGCAGATCCTATGTGAACCGATTGAACATACACTGCTGGACCAAGTACCACAAAGTCACCGAGACGACAGGTCATGTAATGTGTGACACCAGAGTCAATGATCTAGGTACCATTTGCCCCATGATCTTGTTGACATTGAACAATGGGCCACAAATAAATTCACCTCTAATTGATGCTCAGAAAAAGAATGAACGAAAACAATAAACAACACAAATTTGTGACCCATCAAGCCAAATTGTTCTGCTAGATACATCCTCATCACAAGCCGACAAAACAACCCCACAAGCATATCACAAGAAAAAAACACATCGCGACAAGTCATCTGTGGACCAGTTAGCTATGAAAACACACTCACGTCTTCCTTAGTGCAAAGCACAAGCAACTAGAAAAGCTCCATGATGGTATGATCCCGTGGGTTGCACGAGATCGTGGTGACTTTGCTTCTGTCTACAAGCTCATTATCTTCTTCTAATCCGACACCTCAAGCCTAGTAGTCAACACTCTTGTCTACTTGTACTACCAACTAGTTAAACTATACTGTAAGAAAGTTATAAGATGCATGCAAAGTGACGAGGGTTTTGTATGTCCTACGACTGTAGATTAACTAACTATTCGGGTCACGGTTGGATTCTGAGGGATGTTTCACTATAAAACAGAGGAGTAGTTGGTGTAGCATACGTTCAGGTTGTACAAAAAAAGTTAAGGGCCCTCTTGTTTGTGATTAATACAGTATACCAATTTGATCAATTATAGCTCATCCACATGCCCATACCTACCTCTTCGGAGGGCTAAATGCCAGGACTTTAGAGATCTTGCATCAGCGCTTAGCTCATACCTTACTCAAGCATGTCCAGCTAATGACCTTGATCTTGAGATTATTGTAAAACAGTAGAGATCACATCTATGTTTTGCCTACGAAGCGGCTAAGTAACAGAGCAGCCATTTCCCTATCATGAACATATATCCATGGCCCCTTTGAGTTTCATCCACACTGGAATTTGGAATCCAGGCAATTTGTATCCAAAATCAGCCTCCATTGACAGACGTCATACCCAGGATGAGAACACATGTTAGAATCCAGCAACTACATTAGTGTCATTAGCACCATCAACACCATTAGCACAATCACCACCATCAGCATCATCAGCATCATCAACACAATCAGCTATGCCTTCTCTTCCAACCTCTGTCCACTCTACTCCATCAGCAGCAAGACCCTCACCCTCTCCCTTCACACAAGTACTAAGTGATCCGGGTCCAATTAGACCATTAATGCAATTGATGTTAGAATTGGAATAGAAGGCAAGGGCACCTGAGGTAGCTGATAGAGTTGGCACTTCGGGGGAGGAGTACCAGGGGAAGCAGACTGAGAGCAATGGAAAAGATGTCATAAAAGGGCATGTATAATGTGTTCAACAATGTACGTAGCTTTCTACCACCATTAAGTTTACAACGATTTGACGAGAGAGGGCTTGCGGTTCACTTAAAGGTTTGGGTCGTATGATATCATCGTTTGTTCCTCAGATGTAGAGGGAGGCAATGACATGTCTAGATACACAGTTATGGAAACAGGCCATTCACGATGAGTTGAATCACATGCATGCATTTGATGTTTGGGAGAAGGTAGAATTTCCACGTGGAAAAAAAAATTATGTGATAAGTGGGTATTTGTGATAAAATGTCATGATGAGGATACTATTGACATTTACAAAACGCTTCCTATAGCAAAAGGATAGTCTAGGTATTGACTATAAGGATACTTTTGTACCTATGGACAAGTAATCTACTGGTTGCAATTCGTTTTTATCAATAATACAGTTTGATTACGAGATGCATCACATGGACGTGAAGAATGCTTTTCTTTACGGGAAGTTACACAAGGAGACATACATGGTACAATTACTAGGAGTGGAATATAGCAATGGTAGGGTTTAGCGCCTCAAGTGAGCATTGTATGGTCTCAAACAATCTCAATGGTGTTGGAATGTTTAGTTAGCAGTTATCATGGCAAATGGAAGTTTTATGAAGAGCAATGCGGACCACTAAATGTTTTTTCAAGGAGGAAGGAGATCCTTGGTAGTAGTTCTAGTGTATGTTGATGATCTCCTTGTTTTCTTTCCATCAATCATAGAGGTCTCTTGTAAAAAGGACGTGTTGAATAAGTCATACCAAACAAAGGATTTGGGAGAGGTCAACACATTTTTACACATGGAGGTCAAGTGAAACACGTAGGAAAGGTGTATTGAGATTGGTCAACAATTCTATGTGAAGAGTTTGGCCACAGAGTATGATGCTATCATGGAGGGTGTGTGATTAGTGACAACTCCCATCACACCGGAGGGAATGAAGGAGATAACTGATGCAACCGATGTCACTCTCAACGGTGAGGTTGAAAACCACCTATACCAATTGATATTGGGTAGCTTGATGTATGTATATTTCACCTCTCACCAACAAAATTGCATATGCAATGAGTCTTCTCTCCCAATTTAGCAGTTCCCCATGATGTCTTCAATCAAGGGCATGGGTTCGTGTCCTTATGTACAATGTGGACACATCAACTGTCGAGGGCATACATGCACCTCTGTTCTATTCTCATGCCCATACCAAAAGGCTTGTATGGATTGGACTCTAAAAAAACAAGGTGTAAGGGGGAATGATAGAATAAATGGGGTTTCCCCCCTTCTTTCTTTACTTACAATTCCTATCATACTTAACGCTCTCATGCTAGTTTTGGAGATGTTTGTAAATTTGCATGCTATGTGTAGGTTCCCCACGAGGTTCTTGCTCATGGGGTGATAGAGTGTGGCCCTTAAGGTGCACTCCTTGTTAGGTGACTCTGATCCCATTTGTCATTGCTCCTTTGCTCTTACAAAGCTAGGAACATAGACTATCCTTGCATATCTAGCACTTGTGACTACACTTGTGCCGGTGGTTGTGTGTGTGTGTGTGTGTGTGTGTGTGTGTGTGTGTGTGTGTGTGTGTGTGTGTGTGTGTGTGTGTGTGTGCATGTATGCGCGTGTGTTTGTGTGTGTGTGTGTGTGAGAGTTAGCATCTTTACCTTGTCACTGAATCTCACTCATCAATGAATGGAATAGGTAAGGAGTTAAAGGACGGGATGTCTTGGACTGGTAAGGCATTTATTGTAGTTTTACATTAACTTAATACGTGCAAGAAAACCTATAAGTATTCGCATGTTATTGAATTTGATAAGATGAGTGTTCAACTTATTTCACAATGGGAATTCATTGGTTAAATTTGCGAATGCATGTGAAGTTATGAGTAATGTGGGATCTTACTTGCATGTTTTGGTACGAAATGTTTCATGAAAATTCTTAAATTATTCCATGTGGATTAAGTTATTTGTTTCATTTCGTATTGTGGTTTATATATCAAAATTGCATTAATGGCCAAGCGGGAGATTTTCTGGGTTTGTCTTGATAGCCATTAAGCAATCTGGGCCTGCTTGAGGTTTGGCTCTTAATTACAATGGACTAGTCATGCAAATCATTATGAACAAGTAACCATCGGGTTTTCAAAATAATGTAATGTTGTATGAATGATGAACTGTTTCTAAAAATAGATGTAGGGACTTTTGTGTAGTCAACCTTCTCCATGATTGTAGTCTATCCAATTCAGCCATAAAAACTTACATGGCTTTAGCAAACAAGTTGGAACTTGAATGTAGATTTTGAAGAAGCATGGCTCAAAACAATGCAATGATATGCCTAGCATGGCCTCGTGATAACTGCGGTGTTACTTTGTTGTCATGGTCGATATTCAAGTTAGTCTTCCCAAAAGAAGATGTTAGATAAAATGTGATAAATGAATCAAATTATTTTAGATTTTTTGCTTATTCACATATAATGGGAAGGGACACGTGTCCATATATGACTGAATTAACATATTATTGTGATGTATGAAACCATATCTTGAGTTTTGATCCATTTTTCACAATGTGTCACATTGTTTAACCAAAAGTTGTTATCTTAAAACTCTGTCTAAAATAACCTAAAAAACAATAACTATGTGATTTATGCCGTTTGTGGCAAGTTCATTTCGGCTTTCAGGTTCAAACCCAAGCCCCTCACTTGATGAAGATGTTAATGGCTACAGTACAAATGTTGATTACCTCCAGTTTTGTTTTGCATGATCCTCATATACCTGGACCTTAAAAGAAAAAAGCCCCATCCGCCACTAGAGTAGAATGTTAAGACCCATTTCCTCCTACCCAGAAAGAAAAAGTCCAATTTAACTCTTTCTGGAAATGATAAGGTCCATCCGCGAACCCTTTTCACCATGCTCAAGGAGTGACACATGTTAGTACTTCAACAAGCAAAGACAAGCATGCAATGGTCAATCATGGAAATCTAACACAATAATCGCAATGGAAGATTGCAATAACACTGAGGGATGGGGGCGAAGTTGGATGGCAAAAGTGTTGGCTGACATCCTTCCGTTGCCAATTCTGATTTGAACTGCATCCCCCTCGCATTCTCCTCCTCCTCCCAATACCATGTGTGATGAAGGGCCTTACGATTGAGGGCGGTGAGACTAGGGGGTGCGGGTGGGGAGTTAGGAGGGGAGTTTGACTCAACAAGGATTTTGGTAGATGCCTATCCGCCTGTTTCTTTATTAAGATAACCATCTAAGAATGGGGAGTGAAAAACACCAATAGTGTTTCTGTTTTATATTTTCAACTTGTACACTAAACTTTAAATTAAAATGACACAAACATACCATTTGATATCACCTGGACTTTTAATTTCATTTTTGGGCACCTGTTAGACCCTATTATAGCGAGACCTATTGGGTTTCATGACAATACATGGAAGCTAATGGAACCCCATGTAACTTCCCTGTAAATCACCCCTCAAACAATGACAAGCCCATCTTTAGAGACGATTGTGCTTGTGGCATGAAAATTGATGACTCCAACATAGTGGCTCCGCATGAGATGCAGGATATGCATGGTATGCAGAAGGTTCAAATGGGGCTTATGACTATAGTTCAGGGGAAATTGGGGCTTGTTTTATTGTAAAAATGTTATGAATTTGTATTATGCCGAGGATGGGGAGAAAAAGACTTATAATTAAAAAACAAGTGTATATGGTCACTACGACCTAATTTCTATTTGTTTACAGTATCAATACTATGAAATCATTCAGTTTCTAATTTGAAGTGAAAGTTCATTGAAGAGGTTGTTGGTCCATAACAAGGTTAGACGAACAGTTTTTCTTTATGGCCATGCTCTGGTGGTGTCTAGTGGACTTTGTGTGTCTGGGAATCTTTTAATTGCAAAGACATGGTTAGCAACCACCACAATGTTTGTGATTTTTTGTTCTAAAATTTTTCACTTATCATGTGATTTTTTGGAAACCATGTAGCACCCTCATTTTTGAAAGAGATTGAATCGTGAGGATTATTCAAAGTTTTAGCAAGAACATGAAGTTTCAAACTAGTGACTTTGTGGAGTTCTGATGGCTCCTGTATAAGAGACACTCAAGATTTGGTTGTGCATGTTGGAAGGTGTCATTCTCTCAACATCGAAAATCACGAGGAGGAAAAAAATCATTCAAGTTTTTTGAAACATTTTATTAGAACACCCAATTTCCTTGTCCAAAGAGCATATGCCTCTTGTTACATGTATTCAAGTGGTGAGGTTGCCGTATTTGCCAAATGGCACATCATGAGGTTGAGAAAATTGACAAAATTTGAGTGTTATTGCAATACGCACTTGAATATTGATGCCAATATCATATGAGCATCTTTCGTGCATTGAGAAGCTGCCTTAGCTGTTAGCCACCGTTGGTCTTGTTAAGGAGAAGCTTAAAGGGATATATGTTTGATGAGGAAGCTAGTGGTCAGAAGAGGTGGACCACACATGGAAACGCCCAACAAATGCGGCTGTATGAAGTTAAAAGAGAATGTTTGGAACTCTTGCATATGTGGACTCCCTACTTTGACAAGAGAGTGCATGCCCTCTGGTGAAATTTTCTTCACCCAGATTATCCGACCTAGGAACTTGATAGTATATCTGGCCGTTGTAATGAGATTGAATTTCATCATGTCTGGAGACAAAAGAGGACCAAGACACAAGCTTTACGTTGTGTTTCATCCACCAGCCATATAAGGGAACGTTTTAGATAACATAGAGGAAATTTTGCTCTCCTTACTCAAGGCATGATTTTGACGGTACATCGTGGTCATTTTCTCATTCGATATGGTGAAAAAACTCTTGAGAAATATTGGATTTTCTTATTGTTTTCCTCTGTGCCACTTCGGGTGTGGGTCTTAGTTCTCTTTTTGGTTCTTGGCCCCGTTGCCCGTTTGATTGAAACATCATGTGTCCAAAAAATTCTGGCACATACAACAAACTTATTCGATACCCCATTTTGGTTTAGCGTTGACTCCACTACCCCTCCCCGAGGGATCATATTTGATGAAATTCAGCCTGATTTTGAAATTTTAGTCTAAATAAATCATTTATTCTGAAAACAGACCACAAGAAGGCCCTTAATAAAGTCGTGACGGAACACTCCCATGGGTACGTGGTCATGTGTTCATTTTACATGTTCAACAAAACGGGAAATGGCCTCAATTTTACCTTCTTGTATTTTTTTAGATGCTTTATTTGTCATTCCGAGTGCACATTGGTAAGATTAATTGATCAAAATGTCACCCTTACAAGTGAAGTTCCCCCATTGGAATATTTTTTAAAAGAAGTCCTGTAGATGTGTTCCCTCAGGTGGTTCGATACTTCTTTAGGTTTTTGGTTTTTGTTTAGTCAAATTTTACCAAGGCCTATGACGGAGGGCCTGTTTTGTCATATTGTACATGAAGAAATACGGAGAACACAAAGTTTATTAAGCATCTTGAGAACACCATGTTTTGGCGAGGTTACATTACGTGAACTCAATATACCCCATCAAGATGGGGTATTATGAGAATTCCATTGAACCCATGGAGCACATTGTTTTCAAGCATATGATTGCGGAGCTTTTGCATCCCCAAATGATGGAGACTGGCCTCATGATTATGAAAAAAATGGTCAGAGGGCTTCTGCAGTTCAATGTAAGCTACTGTTGGGTTTTTGCGAGAATGGTATCAGATCATGGGGTATCTGGATATCATCCTGTTTGTTCTTCCTTTTGGGTTGCATTAGTGGCGTGTTTCCAGACGTTGCCATAACTATGTACAAACGGAACCCTCAGTTGAACGACGCCAGATGCGACCGTAGCAGGAGTCCAGAAAGGTCGTTTCCATGCCTCGTCAGACCTAGCCTACAGCCTGGCAGATACGAGCTTGCTACGGAGTCTAGAACAGCTGCAGTATTGTGGCCGTTTGTGTCTTTTGGAGGGTTCCCACAGCATGAAAGCATGTTCAGAACTGTTGGGATTGCCTTCCCTAAACTGACGTAGGAAATTGAGATGGAATCTGTGAGAATCCGTGGTCGCTCGATAGGGGAGATTTTGCCATGCAGCAACGATGCGATGATGAATTACCATGTCCCACTTGAGCCATGTCTTCTCCGACCTGAGTCGACGACAACAATGAAGTCGATCACGAGTAATTGGTCTTTTGGGTGGTCCAAGAGTCATATAATGGAGAAAAAGTATGTGTTGACGACTGGTCACAGAAACATTTTGGCAGTCTTGTTTTGAAGATCAATGAACCATCGTACTGGCAGGTTGGAAACCTCGTTTCCATCGATAATGCCTTTTTAATCGAATTCGATGTGCGACGAGCTGTTTCCTTTGAAAATGAACATTCGCGACCAGTTTGCCGGCGAGCTGTCTCCTAGACTTCAGTCTGTCATTGACTGAACCCTAAAGCCGTATGATCTATGAGTTTTCACTATTGAGTACTTCGCCCGTTGTCAATTGACAGGCGGAAAAGCAAGGAGGAAGAACTGAGTCGAGTTTGCTGCAGCCTTGCTGTTCCACTGTTCTACGATGGTAAGGACTGGAATACGGATACGAACACAAGCAGACAAAGCCACGGAAGCCACGGCTGGAAAGCGTCGTGGGAATACAGGTTTTTCGCCCACCCACGAGTTACGTACCCCATGGTGCGCACAGATGGATGCGTTCGAACGCTAGAGAATAAATGGTCAGCTTTTTCCAACGTCAATTCTGATTTGGCAATTCCGACCACATTTGAGAATCGAGCTCGTTGGAAGCATCGGAAATCGTATCGGCAAGGTTTCGAGGTACCCCGTTCTGGATTTCGGAAAGTGTTATCTCCGCCTGTATGGCGAAATTGAATTCCTATTCACCCGGGCTTTGGATTCATACAACACTGATCCAGGCTTCGAAAAGCTCAGGATGCCCAAAAGTAGGACGGTTTATCACAGACATGTACCTCTTCAGGTACGTGTTCATTTGCGTGTGTTTTTTATTTATCCACTTTTAGGGAGTCTCAATGTGAAGAAGTTAGTCGAATGCATTTTAAACATTCTCCTCGATAGGAGAGTGTAAAACTGTGATCAATTAAAACGACAATACTCTCCGAAAACCTGTCGACGTCCATTCCCAGGACGAGGTACATCGTGTCAGGTCTCAATACCCCTTCATGCCGTGGTATTCTATACCGACAAAAAGTTCCCCTCAACGTTAAACGGGGCTGTATAGAGTCTAAAAAAATATAATCGGGAATTATGTATAGGGAAAAACCAAAAGAGGGCGGAAAGGAACATATTTTTGTAAGGGGTTTTTGCCTATTCTAGTGTCCCAAAACGTGGTACAGAGATATTTTCAGGAAACCTTATTTTTATTCACCCTCAGATTGCGTTGGCCTCTGTTTCGCAGGTGTCAATCCGACCACTCGATCGGCAGAGATGCAGTGTTCATTTGAAGAACCTAGAAGGAATATTCAAAGTTACAGCTAAGCATGGTGGACAGCGACGAGCGGAAGCGGCTGATAGTTGGATGAGAGGAGCTTGTTTCACGCCATGGCCCATTTTGCAATACCCACAACTAGGTGACCGAAGAGGGCCAAACATGAATGTTTCGGGCAGACTGATGACGCAGACAAAGATGATCGTTTTCCCAGCTTTCGGAACCGATCTTTCCGGAATGATGAGCTGCCTATCAATGGGAAAATGGATAAGAATGGTGGCTTCTCCGATGAATTCTGAGCGATCGACGGTTTGAATCAGTCCCAAGCCGAACTGGATAAGAATTGACGGTAGAGGACGGTATCAGTCCCCGATAGAAAAAGAAAACGGCGTCGATCCAATATTGTAATAAAAAATTTCGGATCTTGGATCTTACGTCCGATGTTCAATCCAAGCATTGCCCGTAATGAGCTTGCACGTGAAATCAAACACAAAACTTTTGAAAGCAAATATTGTAACCGATTAAGATCTTCGACAGGACAAATTCCGTCGATCGCACCCCCTCTTGGACAATCCACCGTCAGAAATGAAGAAGTTCTTGTATAATAAATATTTTGTTCAGGGGAGGAACGTTCCGGGATCCATGAACCTGTATGTATCTTAATTTTGGTATCTGAATCAACGGATCCCTGCATCGGCTTCCGGCCGTGTCCGAAGCTCCACGCGGATGACGATTGCCTTGCGCTGACGCGAGGAAACGCAAACGAGGAGACAAAAGACTTCGGTCAGAATGCACCAGCATGGCAGGGGAACAAACAGAACAATAGAAAAAAGAGCGCCGGAGAAAGATGACCAAAGAGGAAAGCTGGCGAACAGCTGACTGAGCAGCTTGGAATCCATTTGGGTCACGTCGCAAAACATATGCCGTGGCTAAGAAACGGCGAATATGCGCGAGTGGTTTCGCCCACCCACATCTTCATTCACCCACCCACTTCGTAGATGGCTTTACGTGGGTGCCCACAAAGCGGGTGGCGGACGTGTTCTACCGAGGTGGGCACGTTGAAAAGCTAGTCTAAGTTGAAAATTTTACGTTAGGGGACAGTTCGATTTCCCACTCCGAACAATACTCTGTCGCACATCGCATCCGTCAATGTTGCGCAAAGCATCACATTCTGCGTTCTACCAGTGACCCACACATTGTGATGGAGATCGGCAATTAACGGCTGAGATTTACCGTCACCAATCTTTTTGGTACAACCTCAATGGCCGGAAGCACCTCTCCTCATCCTTGCAGTGCTTACCTCCCAATTATAGAGGTCGCAGAAAGGAGGGCCTAGGGTTTTAAGCATACAAATGGAATTCGTTGTCTGCGCACTACCCATTTCATTTTCGCGAACCTTTTTGCCGACATGGATAGCCCCTCTAACTCTCGTGCCCATGGCTACTTCATCAGTCCTCGCCATGCGGCTGTCCTCGCATCAAGCCACGCATCCATCTCTGACAACGCCGGACGGTGTCCGCCCTAGTCGCCAGTTTACCAACCCCGGACCACCGCGTGGTGGCAAACGCCCGTGCATGTTCATGCCCTGTGGCAAAAGTGCTCTAGGGCGACAACTGAAGCTTTTCGATGTCATCCGTTGAGGGTTTACCCTCGATAGAAGGCAGGATCTCCTCCTACGCCTAAAGGTCTAACGCCCTCACGGCGCCCGCTCTCATTGGTCGCTCGCGACATGGCTTGATGTGTGCGACCGGTTCCACGCGAAGCTGAATGTTGAGCGCTCAATGCAGCAGAAGGAGTCGGTGGCCTACACTATTACTCAGTGTAGCACTCAACTAAGAACGCTAAAGAAGGGCTACCGTAAACTGACGCAACTGGCGACAACGTGTGGGGTCTACTGGGTTGACGAGCATCCGGTGTTGGAGCAAGCCGTTTGGGACTTGTTGAAGAAGACAATGCGGGATAGACTCGTCAAGTGGAAGGAATCCCATTTTTGCTGGCTACAAGAGTGCTACGACTTGTGGCCGGAGGAACTAGCTATTGGTGACTTTGCGGAAACGGTGCAAGCAATTACGCCACTGGTAGACGAGTACATTTTGCACTACAACGCTATTGTCATTCTGAAGAACGAGGAAATTGACTACGTTTTTGCAAGGGAGAACACTGCTGACATCGGCGACCTCGACGTCGAGGTTGACAACGACGATTGCGGCTTTAACAGGCATCTTGTAGAAGACACCAAACACTTAGCCGACCTTAACGGGGGCGCCGGTAGCAGCCACGACCTGACATTCTAGCCTGCAGCTATCATGTTTGCGCTGGAAACCTGGGCAGGCGCCACCGACGGCGCTGAAGGGTGGGCCTTGATTGCAATCCCTCAGGTCGTAGGTGGAGGTGGGGGGGGACCGAGTGTTGATGACAGTCGTGGCTATTGTGGAGGCCAACATTGTGGGTGAAAGGCCGTGGGTGGTAATGGCGGACCGGGAGTGGGTGAGGTTGGCGTGGGTGTGGGTGGTGGTGGTGGGCAGGCGGGTGTGGGTGGTGGGGGTGGAGGTGGGCCGGGAGTAGGAGTGGTGGGTGGTAGGCCTGGTGTGGGTGGTGGGCTGGGAGTGGGGGGTGGTGGTGAGCCGGGTGTGGGTGTGGGGGTTGGTGGGCCAGGTGTGGGAGTCGGGGGTGGTGGGCCGGGTGTGGGTGTGGAGGGTGGTGGTGGGCCGGGTGTGGGTGGTGGAGGTGCCCCGGTTGTGGGTGTGGGGGTTTGTGGGCCGGTTGCGAGAGTGGGGGGTGGTGGGCTGGGTGTGGGTGTGGGTGGTGGTGGTGGGCCGGGTGTGGGTGGTGGTGGTGCCTCGGGTGTGGGAGTGGGGGGTGGTGGGCCGAGTGTAGGTGTGGGGGTTGATGGGGCGGGTGTAGGTGTGGGCGGTGGTGGGCCGGTTGTGCGTGGTGGTGTGCCAGGGCATGGTGTTGCCAAGCTACGTGGTATGTTTGAGGAGGGTCTGGGTGCAATGCCTACCCGTGGTCTATAGGGCACATCGGCAGGACGTACCGTTACCATTGCGACACTTAACTTTACTCAACTCTTGCGGGGTTTCAATGTTGTAACACGAGCCCGTGGGTGCTTCGTGCGAACAAAATCATCAAGAATAGTGGCCATCTTGACTCGGCACAGGAGGGAAAAATGCTGCATTTCATTTCTCTTGACTCTGCAGAGGCATTCGTAGGTGCAAGCTTGGAAGTGCAAGCAACTTGGGTTGATTGAGTGTTTAGAAACATGGCCACAGTGGTGAATGTAGAAGGAGGAGGTTTGTGGTCTGTTTTTGCATGGGTTTCCTTATTGTATGTGTTTTTTTCTTATTGAAGGACATGGCTTCTTACAGAGTTTGTCGTGCAACGGCTGAATCTGCAAAGGAAAAGCTTGCGTATAGCAAAGGCTATGCCTTGAGACGTAGGTTTTGTGATGGAACCACTGTTGGACCATGCATTGCTGAATGATTCATTCTTCCATTCTATTTTGTATTCTCTGCGAAGTGTGAATGCACACGTAGTAAAAGCAGTTCATTGAACATGAAGTACAATTTGCCACTTCATTTGTGAATAAAATGTAGTACATTGAAACCTGATGTATAACTTGTGTCACCATGAGCTACAATGGTGCAATAGTAGAGAATGTAATGTAGTCCCTTGAACACAAAGCAAAACTGGTGCATTCATGACATATTATGGTGCACAGGGAGGGAATGTTTTGTAGTCTATTCAAGAGGAATAAATACTTAACAGGCCATGACATACATTGTTCAATTGGAGGGAAATGTCATGCATTCCATTGTACTTGTCATACGACATACTCATTGCACGGTCTCTTGCATACCGCAAGTGCATGTACCTAGCCAGATGGTCCCTAAAGGCCACTGCATTTGGTGGTTCTGCAAAGGGAAATGGAGCATCACCATTCCCTTCTTGGGCCACCCTAGTGGCATCCACATTCACCCTAAAATCGTGCAATTACGCCTCATCAGACACCGTCTTTATGAATATGTTGTGTAGGATGCAGCAAGCTACAACTAGGTCACGTTGCACACCCAAAGAAAACCCCTCCATGCACTCTAGGATGGAGAACTTGTGCTTGAGTTGACCAATGACCCTCTCCACCGTCATCCGTAGAGAGGAGATTCGCAGGTTGTAGAGTTCTTAGGGTGTTTGAGGCTCTACCACTGCATTGTCATTAGCTTCCTCCACATGTTATAGTGAACACAATGGTATGGCGTTAGTACCCTCATAAAAAGTGAATAGCCTGTACCACTAAGGTAGAAATTCCCATCAGGGCACGTGAAGCCCTTGTTCCAAGCGTCGAATAGTACAAGATTGTCATGTGCGCTTCCCTCCCAACCCGAAAGCACCCAAGTGATGATATCATCAAATGCCACGGCCACCATGATGTTCTGCGTCTTCTGGCTTTTGCGGTTGAAGTAACGACTTTGGGTAGCCTTAGGCACCCATGCGCTATTATGCGTCCCGTCATCGGACAAGCGTGAAATCAAAATGGGTGAATCAATGCTGCTTCACCCACTTTCCGCGCACTAAATTATGGGGAAATCCGGAAATGACCGTCCGGAAGTGAATGAGTGGGACGCATATTCCCCCTCCCCGTATGCCAGCCACGACAATAAGTTGGCCTAAATGGTCGTACAACGTGAGCCTTCGACAGGCCCCATTGTCGCATCCATGTGAGATGAGAGGACAATGACCGCACAGAAGTAAGAATCTTGGAACAATAAAGCTACATGGTACCCTATTCTAGGAGAGCATTATGAGCGCCATGTGGCACATATTAATCTTCATTCATCCCAGGGGATGAGATTTTACATCATAAGCGCCAACTTAAAACCGCAAACCTCAATTGTCCAAAAGTCGTAAAGAGCATCACAATATACCCTGCTACGTGCATTGTCATATTTTCATGTCTTCTAGTTTGAAATTTCAGTGGATTCTCTCAATATAGAATTGAACATATGCATTGACAAAAAAGAGTAAAACGATAACAAAGTGACGAATGCCTGAAAATGGTCGACTATCCATTCCCTGGACGCGGTGAATTGTATCAACTTTTGTTACCTGTTCATGCCGAGGTATTCCATACCGACAAAAATACCACACTAGGTGAAACAAGACCTCGCATGCCCAGTAAGGTGGAGATGGTGCTTGCACATGTTTGAAAAGAAAAAAGAGGGTTGATCCAGTGAAGATTTCCACAAAAAGGAGGTTTTGCGTCATTGGTCTCATAATTTGGAGATCTTGGATATGTACATGTATATTTATATGTATAGATATAGAAATATATATAGAGAACTTTGATATGTATATGTATATATCTATAAATATTCATATACATATACATATACATATACATATACATATACATATACATATACATATACATATACATATACATATACATATACATATACATATACATATACATATACATATACATATACATATGCATATACATATACATATACATATACATATA
>SZWC01001721.1:229893-242494 GCA_023375785.1 Penium margaritaceum | reverse complement strand
ACATATACATATACATATACATATACATATACATGTACATATACATGTTCATATACATATACATGTATACATATACCTATGTTCAACAATATGTACAACATATACATGCTTATACATTTAGACATGTATAATCAGAAATATGAATGTGTACATACAAATATACATACACATATATACCTATGTACAACATGATCTTGGTTTTTTGCTTCTTTTGCTTCAGTTTTAGACTTTATAGAATGATGGTTTCTTTCCTTGGTTGAATGTCATAACAAAAGATAAACACGTGCTAGCTTACGATGTTCGACTTTTCTGTGATGAAGAGGGTCAAACCCTGACCTTGCTGTTTCCTTGATCTGTAAGAATTCTTTTTGTTGCAAGGGCTATGTTCTTTTGGTTCCCTCATTGTTTGGACCTCTTCTTTACAAGAAGTTTATGGGGTCTTTTGTATAATTGGTTTTCAAGATGGTCCAGGCAGAAAATAACTCCCATCGGGCTCCGTTCCAGAAGGTGCTATTTTGGTGACTGTTTGAATCGCTTCGCTTGGGTCCGATTCGGCGTCCGCGTGTTCAGCATCCGAAGAAGTTTATGAGGGCGAAGAAATCGTCGATATGGCATATTCCTAAGCAACCCCATTGATTTATATGTATATGTATATGTATATGTATATGTCTATGTCTATATATGCCGTTGTCTGCAACGCGCGGTTAGGTAATCCCGTGTATGTCTTCTCAGTTAAAATACGCGTTTCTACATTTGATCGCGGTATCTTGACAATGGTGAGGTCCTCTCTGCAG
Organism: Penium margaritaceum; assembly: GCA_023375785.1. Taxonomy (NCBI): domain Eukaryota; kingdom Viridiplantae; phylum Streptophyta; class Zygnematophyceae; order Desmidiales; family Peniaceae; genus Penium; species Penium margaritaceum. Next base: position 241,700 of record SZWC01001721.1, on the reverse strand, counting down.
TAACGGTTTCAAGACTTCGTTTGGTTGAGGAGTGCCAAAATCCGACCGGAATTGAAGACGCGCGAAGAATATTAATAGGTTCAAGGCGAATTCCCGCTGTAAGGAGCACGAAAACACTCTAGGGTTGTGTTCGGTATCCGGTGGGGTCTGATGTTTGGCCAGACAAAAGTCTTTTCGTCTGGAAAAAATGTTTCATTGTATTTTGTTTTCTCAATTTTTGTCGGTATCGGCCTCTAAGATTGCTGGCTTTGATTGCATTTACAAGTTTTTTCCTCATGAGCAGGCTTTCTTTGTCCCGTGGCAGAACGTCGCAAATGCGACCCGCAGCATCTGCAAGGTCCGTTGAGCCCGTCGGAATGCCTTCGGATCACGTGTTCATTGATTGCGTCTTCACCATTCGAACCAAGTTGTCGGACAAAGAAGGTTTCCAAAATATAATCCCCTTATTTCAAAAGAAGAGTTTGGAAATGTACTAGCCAAAATGTCTGAATTTACATCGCCTTTCTGACTTCAACTATTCCCGCAATGCATCAATCTTGGTTAAAAAAGCCTTCACGCAAAAACAGTTTGAGGAGAGTCCCTTTGTAACTCTCGGGGTATGTGGGGTATATCAAGGTACATGTACCTCCAATGCGCCGCGGTAACGGGGCCTCGGGTGTTCCCTTCGAACAAACACGTAGTTCAGTCTCCCAGATGTCTCCGCATGTGTAGAAATATAAATTGATTTGGATCTGATATCGATAGCAAACTTTACCGGCCATGTGTCTCTGAAAAAAACGTTTCTCTTAGCATCGGCAAAACATGCTACAAATTCGCAAAATCTCGACCGATATTTATCGTGAATTAGAGGAATGAATGCGACCTAGGAAGCCACTGGTCAAGCTACCTGTTCTACAAGACTCGACAGACAAAACAAATGCAAGGTTCACAAAACGAGGAAAAACAACCAAGTAAAATCACTCAACACGGTTCCTTTACGGAAACGCGCAATGATATGGTCGCCGATCTTGCGTCCGGGACGCTCTCAGTGAAGATTATTCACGCATTTGCTGGCCACATCAAGAGACCAGATGCTCTGACAACATAGGAACCATCTGAACGCGGGAGGACGCGGAGAAGCTTACCAAGCTCCTTTTTGGGTTACATAGTAACCATGTACAATCGGTTCGTGGCCAAAAGATGCTTCAATAAAATCGTCATTGGTGGATCGGTCGTTTTTCTGACGTATCCACCAATCAAGGTGCAAAAAAAAGTCGGAATGTATGCCCCCCACGTTCGCAGACGCCCAGGCAAGGCCGGCCCAAAGACGAAAAATCATGGACATTGACCTAGACTTCCGGACAGACCCTGGAAAGTATGGAATGAGCAGTCCGACGCTAGGATTGAAGGGTAAGGACTATATGTTTACGCCCTCTAGTCCATTGGCGTGCGGGATTTCACATTGTTTTTTCCCCTCATGTTTTCCTGTTTCACGAAACTGATCGTCATGTTAAACTCTTGAGACTAGTGTACCCGGCTTCAAATAGGGTCAAAATGCAATTCAAAGAAAATAAATTCAACCACCACCATACAAGAAGGTAAGTAAATTTAATTCTGCCCTTAATTACGTCATCTTATTTTTTATAACATAAGGAAGCATTCAAGATTCATCCACATCTGTCAAAGATCACTTTTTAACTAGTGCAAGTCATAATATACATGTGAAACTAGCATGCTCACAATACAAGAACAAATTAATCTCACTTAAATAAACTAATCATCAGATGAAACCATTTAAGGAAAAAGGGAGAAGAATCCCTTTTACGGTTCTTCTTCAATATGTTGGTGAATTGTTATACATAATACAAGACAATCAAGCGCATTCGTTCAACTTTTGGTAGTGTTTTCTTCGATTTTACATCCACACAAGCTGGAAACAATCTAGCATAACTTGATGTAATTGAGAAAGAGTTCACCCAAACCATACAAACTGAGCGAACAAAAAAAAAGTTTGAACGAATGCGGGTGACATTTTGGAAGTTCACTTACAACCAGTATCTTGTTTCCATGGATGAATTCACATTCCACAATGTGGTCCACATTGCGGGAAATTGTTTAGCCTCTTAAGAGATACCAATATGAATACTTTTGCTCGGTTACTATGTAACCCTATGCACACTTTGCGTGCAACACGTGCCTCTTGTTTTTTTTTGCGAATTACATCAAACATCAATTCATCTTATGACATGTTGGCGCTAAAGTCTTCAAATCCAAGTCCATTGAGCACACGGATGATTGCATTCATTGAGAAGTAACATGGTAGATTTACCCAATCCTTTAAGATGAATAACCTCATGCATACGATATAAGTGCTTCCTAAAATGAAATCATGTAACACAAAACACAGCCCAATCACATCACTAGCAGTTGGACATAGACCAATCTACAAGGAAACATTAAATATCCTACATCTTCACACTGTCAAGGTTCCAACAAGTTCATGACACACCATGTTTTGCCCCTTAATGATGCAGTGAAACTCGATATGACAGGTCAAAACTTTCAATGCTTTATCAAGGAAAGGAAAAGAACTGTTGATGCCACTGGAGGAAGAGATTAGCTACGTGTTGCAATGCAAGGGTTGATGTTATCAAAATATGAACAAAAGGCAATACAAAAACAGACAAACTCACAAGCAATACAGTATTTACTTTCTCTATAACATTTAAAAGCATTATTCCTTCTCTTTTATACGGAAAGAATCTTCAAACAAACCACTCATTCCATTGTTGGAAGAAATGTGTCACATAAGATTCAACAATGTAGTGTTGAGCTATGTGCCAATAACATATGAAATCTCGTAGGTGCATTGCCAAAGAATCAGTTCAAATGAAAAGATTACGAATCATGTAATGCATTTCCAAGTCCACGCTTTCTAAGGTTACAAGCCTAGAAGGTACTTGTTATTCTTCCCTCAAGCTACAAATTTGGCGTAGTATGTATCTCTCAATACGTTTTTTAATGAATCTTTGTTGGCCACAAGGAAAACGAATTGCAACAAGATGTATACTCATAGTATTGTTGGTCTGCATCAATCATTCAAATCCATGAAGAAAAAGAGGAATAAGGAAACAGTGGTCAATGAATTTTTATTCGAAAACCCCCATGAGACATTGTGATGATTCCAAGTCAGTCGGCAAGAAGGTTCATTGGTAAAAACAAGGTCGATCATCCATGGTTCATGATCAACCAAGATTGGAGATTTGATGCATTCTAAGTCATTCATTGCATCTAAAAGATCAACCCCTTCAAATGGGGGTGACTTCATGAGGTAGAATGTCACCTCTATTGAATGCGTGTATCCCACTTCCATATCGATACGTAATCCATTAAAACTTTCATGATTTTATGTGACACCTCAATTGGCAATGTGGTTCATCCCAATGCAATATAGATGTAATACACTCTTCATTCAGTCTGATGTAGTTTTTTTAACAACTCAAAAAAACGTCATTCAATGTATAGTCATGTATTATATATGAGCTGATTTCGTTGTTGTGATAAAATGTAGAGGAATAAAAACCACCTTCATATTCATTTTTTATTGAGTCCGTATGGCACTCTTCCTTTTAACATTGTGCAAATCCATTTTTTTCACATTAACCCTTTTCAATTCTTTATGATCGATCTAGTGTAAAATGTACACTATGGAAGTAGGTTGCAATCTGGTGTTTTTTGTATCATTTTTTGTTGATGTGGAATCAAATTATAATAACCATCATCATGTGTTCTTCATGGATGTTTAGAATTTTTTATACGGAGGAAAAACCAAGACATCCACGTTCTTGAAGGGTTTACAATGACATTTTCATGAACACATTTTCATGTTTGCTGCATCCAATGCTTGAAAAGGTATGCACACCATATCCTCCGGATTTTATTCAATTAATTTGATATATCCGTATACACTTAGAATTACATGCCATTATGGCGCTCTTAATCTCCATAGTTGGATATGGAATCTGAATAGTTAGGGTAGAAATTATCTTCAACAATACTTTTATGAATGACTATCCGTTGACCTGATGTGGAATTTTCAAGTAATATCATGTTCATTTCCACTTGTCTCCCTCTCTTACGTACATTTATGATAAATGTTGGATATAAGTGTTACCTTAACTCATAATCATTTGATAATTTGGTGATATAAATTTTCTAAAAAGAAGATCAATGGACCTGGGTAGATGGTCAAGCTCTTGTTGCTCTCAATGATCATTCAAGATTGTTGGTAATGTGGATGGTTGTTGTCAGAGACGTACCATCGTAGGCTACCTTCCGCCATGGTCGATGATGCCTTTTCTCTTTAACATGGTGAGTGTAGGAAGCTCCGCCATTTGCTTTAATCATTGTAATTAATGTATCCATTTCACACTATATTTCCACTTAGTTACTTTGGGCATCCTATCATAGGTGTATGAAATTGGAACCTCTCCTCATGTGTTGAATGCAAGAACGAACACATCCATACTTGAACAAGCTAGGTTTTTTGGCCCCAACTCTTTTCACCCAAACTCTAATCTATGGTGCACACTTTAATGATCAGTTCTGTGGTCAAGTGCTCCTAATTTAATCAAATCAAGGGAGATGATACTTTAATATTTCTTTTCTAAGTTATGTTGGTGGTCAATTTTGTGGCCATTAAGATCTCTTTGTTGTTTTATTTCATGGTGCTGTACCCTAAACTACTCCTTGCACATGTTAAGGTTTTGCACTATCTCGGGACAATGAGGCATAAGGACAAGACCTAAAGTGCAAAAGGGCCAAGGGAATCATTTTGACTAAAGAGGCATTCAAGAACATGGGGTAAGCTCAAGCAGCCGTGCATAATTTTGAAATCACCACCCACTTGAGAATAATGTCGTTTGAAAGGAAGAAGATTGGTTCTCATCATTTTGTGGGATTTTTAAGGATGAGGGATTTGTGCGGTTACTCAGTGTGCATTTCACACCCAAAAGAAAGGAAGAAGTAACTGCTCATACTGTGGTGAAAATTTACACACAAAGAGCAACTGTACAAAAGAGCATGTAGTTGGCCAATGAGTGTAGGGAACGACCAATGGTCTTTGCCATGGCCCACATCACATACTAACAGGTGTCATAGGATAGGCCTATACTCCGTGGTGACCTTCAAGGGGAACACAGGAGATTGAAGGTTGAAGAATGAATAATTGTTAATTTCATATAAATGACTTTGTCAATTGCGATATATTTAGATACATTAGAGACAATTGTGTAAACAATTGTTCTCCATAACAAACACATGTATAAGTTTCCTTTATCTTAATTTTTTGGATTCACATAATTCCAAAACCATAGTAGTTCAAGGCTTTCATAACTGGTTGCTATTTGCTAGCTTATATTACACATCTAATTTCGAGACGTTTGTGTGACCAGCACTCACCTGTAGCACCATCCACTATTGTCACTTAGAGCCCATATTCCTAGTAAGAAAGAAATTTGTGCTTGGCGGCTATATCTATGACCATAAGTATGGTCACCAACGGCCAAATGGAATGTGGCCCTTTTTGCACCAATGTGGGATGTAAGGGTGTGGGATTGTGTTACAATTTGTGCCCCAGTTATTGAGAAAACTTGTGAAAACATATCTATTAAATTCATTTTTCATTACAAAATATACTTGATACCGGGATAGTTTATTGTGTGAAAGAACTTGTGCCATACAGAAAAAAACGTTTTTTGAATTTGTTTCTTAGTTGTCATTATGAAAAAAACTTAGATAAAATTCTCCTTCAAGTTTATTGTTTTATTTTTTGCATAGCTTTGTTTGTTTCAGTTCAGGAAATCTAATTCCACACTTGGTGCTAATTACAGCACATTGTAGTTATGGTGTGTATAGCTTGGGGCCTTAGTCCATTTATTGGTTATCATTTCTTGTGGGCACCCATCTAACGTACTTTCTCATGTGTTACTACAACATAACCTTAAAGCCAATGAAAATTGTCAAGATGTACATGTTTCCTTATCCCCATGGACATAGAGGCAATGATAGTATCACATCTTCAGACCGTGGATGAGAAACCTCCTACAACATGGATGATTGCAACATCTAAAAATACGCGTCTGATGAATAGACATCAAAGTTAAAGAAGGATGATGCCTATGTTGACTAGGACATAAACATTTATTGTGTAACTAGGAAAGTTTTTCCAATTTGAGAAAACATTTCATGGATCTCCTCCTTGAATCTTGTTTTTGAGCATTGGTTGGTTTTCTTACACCGAGATCCATTTGTCACATGCACTTCCCTTTGAGTAGAAATGTGTGAGTAGTTCCTTCACTTTAACGCAAAGTTTCTTCCTCAAACCATGAGGAATTTCTACATAACAATGGGTTGATCTGGCAACACAGCATGACATATCATGTGTTCACTCCTGTTATCGATTAAAGTATGTCTTACTACATGGTACTTGTGAACCAAGATGCATTTGTACTGCGTTTATATGATTTTATAAATCTTATCGTACATTTAAATCTAAATCTTGGGCATTTTTTAATGATTTTCAATGTTATATGATATATATCCAAGTACTTGAAATTAGCTTGCAAAGAATACTTGTTCATGTTAAAGCGATTGCGTGTATGGAAGTTTAACACAAATGTGCAGGTTGTGTCAATGTCAAAACGACATCCTTTTTTTCTAATTCAAAATTAATGGGAATAGAAACATTATTCAAACATCATGAAATGCAAAAAAAATCATAAGGACTTCATCCATTGATTATGAGAGGATCTTCCATCGTTTCTAAATGTTGCAAAAATCCTTGGGCGGTGGTGAATACACGCTATGTTTGGTCACCTGACACATAACCTAGAGGGTTAGGGGTTTGCGATTACTTAGTAGTGATAATAGAGTATATGTGTACAGTGCGAATCGTACTTGATGAGTTTCCATTGTAGTAGATTATTGCCGTACTTAACCCACAAAATGTAATAAGTACAAGCATTTTATACTAGATACTTTCATGATATTGTCTTTGAGACATTTTGCCGGTGTAAATTTCTTATGGGAAAATACAATGCACCTTATGGGACATATAGAGGCAAGGAACAAGAAGAGATGATTATGTTATGGTAACCTCTCATCGTAGTTTCATGTCATAGTCGTTTGTAGAAATTGCATTAGAGTAAAATGTTGAATGTGAAACTCTTGTCAACATTAGTTGGACAATGTACACCACCAAAAGCTTGTTTCTTAACCAACATGTTGGATCTATCTATGGTATGGTTCAATTTGAATCCACTTACCTTTTGTGCAAAACACTCTTCAAAACAATTCAATAATCTGTACTAGATAGAAAGGTTGCAAAGATGATTATCATCCATATTTATCAACAAGTGTTCAATAAACCCATCAAGTGAATTTTCTTTGATTACACAAGTGGAATTTCCACATGGTCACTTCCCCTAACAATTTGTGCATTAAATCATGGGAATATTAACGTGAAGTGTTTTTTTTTGCTTATGAACCGTGTGGATACACAATTTCAATAGTAAACACGCATGAAACGTTTGTCATTATTACTCCATCCATGGACATGATGTTGTTTTATCAAAAAGCCACTAGAGTAAAAATTATAAACTGTTTGCCTTGTGGATACGGATAATTCCACTGTTTGTCAAACCCATTGAAATTTTGAGGAAACTGTAGAGTTTGATATTTGTATTCTTTTACCCAAGAGAGCTTAAGCTTAAGATGTAGCCTTTCAATGCATTATGTGATGATCAATATTCTATACACTAGATTTGGAGACTTATCTAGTAAAGGTTTGTCATGGTTATCTTCCTTGAAAATGGTATGTTTTGACATGTAGAAGAACCCCTACCAACACATGTGGTCATATGGGAATGAAGACGTGCTTTTGTAATGCCTTTGCATTGTCCGCGCAAAGTCAAGATGATGCAAAGTTATACACTAGTTTGAACACTTGTTTTTGAAGCAAAAATGGATGAAAAATGAATTATTTTCAGTTGTAGAAAAACAACCATGTTTTTTTATGCACGTTGAATCACCTTCTTTGACCGGTAGTATATGAAATGTGTGTTTTACATTATCATGAATTATTCATACATCATGTCAGGCTTGCATTGTGTTTGAGATGTTTGATGTACTTGTTTGAATGTAGGAATGCACAAATATACAAATAACTTGTTTAACTACTCTCACGAGATTTGTGTATAGTTGTGTTTTCTACACGTTTACAACATGTACGCATCGTCCTTGTGGTATTTGAATATTGGATTGTTCATGTAAACTATTCAGAGGACACTCTTTTATCCACCTGTTGTAGAAATTCTTTAAAGCACAATTCTTGATAGAACGCATTCACTCTTGAAGTTCGGAGACAAGAGTCTTCATGTGTCTTTTGCCGGTTTTGACCTCTTAATTCATGTTTTTTTTTTCTTTTGCACCTCGTTAAGCACAACATGAACTAAAACATTGTGAATTTCAAAGGTATGGTTATTCTCGGGCTGATGGAAGACCATGCGGTTTGCAATATTTAGTCAAAATTATATCGTTCAATAATGAGATGTTTGCAGTTGCTACATTCACCCAAATTTAGCCATGTGTGTTTTGGACACGTTGTTGAGAAATAATGGTAAATTCACCAACCCAAAAGAAGCAATTGTGTCGAAAACATTTGGAATTGACCAAGTGACAACTTTAGCATAGGTTGTTATGCTTGAAGATGATAAGGAATTAGATATAGAAACAACGCATAATTGAAAAAAAACCCATTGTGAAGGAGTGCCTTGAAACAAAACATACAATTTTTTTGACGAGGATAAAACAAGTACTATATTTTTAAAAATAGTATGGAAAATTTGTTAAAGGTTTCATTGAGTAGGATTCTTTGAACCTTGGACTGCTCCATTGCGTTTAAGGATCCTTAAAGAGGTCATCATGATGCAAATCTAGGCCTTGCCTTTAAGCATACACTCCTATGAATTCTCCAAACCAAAATGTAAGATGATCATGTGATGTGAATACATTCAATGGAAAAAAACAATTGACTCATGTTTCAACTGCATAAGTCCTTCTTTTTAAAAAGTTGACATCTTGAAAATCAAATTCTTTTCATAGGTGGTTACATTTTTGGCTGAACTTGTTCAACTGGAAATCAAGAAAGAAATAATTGGCAATGAATGATAAGTGAAATACCCATGGTGAACAATAGGTGACGAATCATTTTGTAGACTGGAGCATTCAATTAGGTATTTGCACACTTAGAAAAACAAACGACGATAACACCACAAACAAATACATCTATGGTAGTTATATTTGATCTTTATTTCGTTATGAAATTAGCTCATGTACCAGCCTTGTCATATTTTTTATTTTATTTTACACATTTGTTAATTAAATGCATGTAAAAATACACAGATATTCTAGATAACTAAGTTTGTAAAAATCGATTACATTTGATACAAATGTAATTTGGTGAACAATCTTGCAAGGCAAACATGTGTGCATGCTTGTCATAACAAAACGATTAGACAAAACCTTGCCATAAAGAAACTCACGTGCACACAAAATTTAGACGTATTTGTTTTGGTTTATCTAGCTTTGATGGTTGTGTTGAAGTAGTCAATTGTAATGTAGCCTAGGTAGGTTATGACCCTCTTTAAATTTGACATATTTGGGACTTTAATCTTAGCTTTGGTGTTGTGCAACGGATACCTACTGTTTGGGAAAAGCTCACGTGCCAATGCGTTTGGGTTGGCCGACACGCATGTCCATTGTACCAACATCCGGTATATGGTCATGCTCTGGTACTTTAGAAGTCACTTTTTGATCATAACCATTCTTACATTCATCGTTCTTTGCCCGGCATCAGGCTAGGCCAGTTTCTTGTGGTTGCTTGTTTCAACTGTATTTCCCTCATCTGCTACTGCTTGCACTCCTCTCACTGTCTTCCTTTGCCAATTCGCCCTCCTCCGTTCATCAACATGGATATCGTCTGCCTTCTAATGCACGAACTCCCTCTTTGGTGCTTGGATTTGGCGCGTCTTCCGGTTGCTACTCCCCACCACCACTTTGGACGTGCACGGTGCGTCCCCCCCTCGTCACTGCACGTGGCGCCCTCCGTCCTTGTTTGTGCTCGTGGTCTCCTCTAGCGCTTGGCCCGTGTGGCCCTCCCCCTCTCATTGGCGCGTGTGGTGCGTTTGTGTGCCCCCCACTATCATCGTAGTGTGTGGCATCCTTTCCCCCTTGGTGTGATCTGCCCACACCCCCTTCTCTCTCACACCGCCCCCTCCTTGGTCTGCCTCCTTCCCTCCCTCCCTCTCTTCTTTCCTCTTTCCCACCGTTTATCCTCTTGTCTCCGTCCGTCTGTCTCGTACGTCGTGTTCCTTCCTTTTGATTGTGCCGTCTGTCTGCTTGCTCGTCCGTTTGTCCAACCGAGCCTCCCCCTCCGGCGTTGTCCCCATATCTCTAGTCCTCTCTTCCTTCCTTTACCCCTTGATCCCTTTCTTCCTTCCTCCCTTCCCCCCTCCCTCTTTCTGCTCCCCCATCCCTCCTCCACTCCCTTCTTTTACCCATCGCTTCCTGTGTGCCACTCCCTTTTCTCTCGTCTTTCCCCCTTCCCTTCGCCCGCCCCCCACCCTTGCCCACACCCTCTCCTTTCGAACTCCCCTCTCCGCCTTACGCCCTCCCTCCCCTCGCCTCTCTCTCTCTCCCTCACGCCCTCCCTCTCATTCTCCCGCCCTCCCTCTCTATCTGTTTGAACGTCCGTACGTCCTTCTGTCCCCCCATCCGTTTGTTCCTCCGTCTATCCTTCTATCCCCCCATCCGTTCCTCCATCCCTCTCCATCTCTCTCTCACTTTCTCTCCCCCCCCTCTATACCTCTGCCCTTCCTCTCTTAGCTTCGTCACCCTCTTTCCCTCTCCCCTCCTGTCCTGCCATCTTTCCCTCCCTTCCATCTGTTCGCCCACCTGTTCGTCTTTCCCTCCTTCTGTACTCCTTCAAAGCACCCCTCCCCCCTTCCTCCCTTCTGCCGCTCCATCCATCCCGCCCACGCTTTCCTCATCCCTTTCTTGCTCCCCCCAACCCTCTCTCCGCCCTTCCCTCGCTCCCGCCTGGTCTCCCTCCAACCCCCCCTCCACCATCTCCGCCCTCCCTTCCTTTGCCTGCTCCTCCTCCTCCTCTTTCTTGTCCTCTGCATTCCCTCCCCCCTCTCTGTCTCTCTATCTCTCTCTCTCTCTCTCTTGTTCTTTCTCTCTCTTTCTCTCTCTCTCTCTCTCTCTCTCTCTTCCTCCCTTCCTCCCTCCACCCTCTCTGTCACTACCACCCCACCCCCATCCACTTGCCCCTCTCTCCTCTCTCCCCATAAATGACTCTGTTGTTCCCTTACCTTTCCCTCCCCCCACTCTCTCTCTCTCCCCCCTCTCTCTTTCTCTATCTCTCTCTCTCTTTGCCTCTCTCTCTCTATTTCTCTCTCTCTCTTTGTTTCTGTCTTTCTCTCCCACCCTCCTTCCACCCTACCCTCATCACATCCTCTCCATCCCCACCCCACCGCTCCCCTCCCACCCCTTGTTTGCACTCTATCCTCCCCTTTGCCACCCTCACCCCAATCGCTCCCCCTCCCCTTCCCCTCTCTACCTCCCTCCCTCCCCTTCGCTCTCTCTCTCTCTTCCCTTCTCTTTCCCTCTCTCTCTTTCCCTCTCTCTGTATCTCCTCTCTCTCTCTCCCCCTCTTTCTCTACGTCTTTCCTTCTCTCTCTCTTCTCTCTCTATCTCTCTTCCTGTCT
>SZWC01001721.1:219307-229808 GCA_023375785.1 Penium margaritaceum | reverse complement strand
CTCTCTCTCTCTCTCTCTCTCTACACCCCCCTCTCTTCCTACAACCTGCAATATTCTTTGAATGCCGCCATCGTCCGCTCCATTCGGTTTCCTTTCCCACCAAGTTTTCTCTCGTCTCTGCCACCCTCTTTCCTTTTGACCTCCCCACCCCCTCCCCACCTCCTCTTTATTCTTCACTACTTACCCTACCTCCTCACTCATCTTCTCCCAACCCTTCTCTTTTTCTGAGTCCCTCCGCAAATGAATTTTACAAGTCATGTTGCGAGTTGATTGATATTCACGACACATCTGGCATTCCATTGCCTAGTTTCGTTCACAACGTCGTTGACCGATCTCTTGTCTGCCTTAATGTTGTTAATCCTTTCCTTGCTTGTGCACTTTCCCTTTGTCTCACATCAAGTCCTACCTTCTCCCCCTTCTCATACCCTCATCGACCTCCACCACCTCCTTTTGCTCCTCCTCCTCCTCCTCCTCTTTCTCCTACTCCTCCTCCCCACCCTTTTCCTCATTTTTTTCCTCCCCCTTTTCCTCCTTCTCTTCCTTCCCCTTCTACCCCTCCTGCTTCTCTTCGTCCTTCCCCTCCTCCCCGCCCTCCTTCTTCACCACCTCCTCCTCCTCCTCTTCAAGTTCCTCCACCTCCTTCTTTTCCTCCTTGTCCTCTTTCTCCTCGTGCTCCTTGGGCTCCTCCTGCTCCTCCTCTTCCTCTTCCTCCTACTTCTACTCCTCCTCCTTCCCGTGCTCCCCCTCCCTTCCCCTCTTTATTCTTCAGCTCCTCCTACCTTTCTAACTCCTCCTCCTCCTCCTCCTCTTCCTACTCGTTCTTTTCCTCCTCCTTCTATTCCTTTTCCTCCTCCTCCTCTTCCTCCCCCTTTTTTCCCATATTCCTTCTCGTGGACCACCTCCTCCTCCTCCCCTTTGCCCTACTCCTTATCCTTCTTCTCCTCCTTTTCCGTATACCCCTTGTGCTCCTCCTTATCCTCCTCCCCCTTCTCCCTCCTCTGCTCCCTCTCCTCCTCTACCTTATCCTCCTCCCGTTACTCCTCCCCCTCCTCCTCCTCTTCTTCCTCCTCTTCTTCCTCATCCTCCACTACCTCCGTATCCTCTTCCACATCCTCTTAGTGTTTTCTCTTCCTTTCCTTGGCCCCCCCTTTGCCACGTGCCATCGGCTCTCGCACATGGCACGTGGCCTGAATTACTGGTTTCTCCTTGTATCCATATCCTCATATTGCAGGGCCTGCTCTCGACTTAAATGGCGGTCTACCAATTGTTTCCTTATACGCTTGGGGAGCCACATTCTCTTTGGAGTCGTGCCATCAGCATCATCTCATCGGCCCAGGCAGAGGCGCTTGTTACGACTTCTCCGTTACTACTGCCAATGGGTGTGGGATAATGATTCCTTTGCATCATTGAAGGCGCAACCACTAGGAAATGCCACACGAATGGCAAATATTTTTCTTTTCCATTAGGCTAGCATGTTAACTAATGTGGTTCACTCCACATGCTTCTATAGTGATGTTGAACAGATTGGTACTATATGTTGACATGACGCAATGACTTGTGATAGCCAGCCTAGTGTTGAACTAGGAAGTTTGAGTAGTTTTTCAAGTGTGGCCTGTTGGGCCATTTAGTGGGTGATGCCGGAAGAACTGTTGACTTCCGCTGTCATGTAGAAGTAGACAATAGTAATGTATCCAAGGCAGGTTATGACCTTTTGTAAACCTGACATAGTTGTGACTTTTGTCCCAACTTTGGTGTGGTGCAATGGATACCTATTATTAGGGAAATGCTCACGCGCCAATCCGTTTGGGTTGGCGCGGACGCATGTCCATTGTACCAACATCCGGTGTATGGTCATGCTCTATCAGTTTACTAGTCACTTCTTGACCATGACCATTGCCACATTCATCGTTTTCAGCACGATAAGCTTTGGTAGAATGCATTTTATGCTGTATTATGTATGTTGGAGAAACAAAGTATTCACCTTCTTAAATGAAGGAAGGCAAGGTTCAAATCCTAGCCTCAAGAAGATTTTAAGATGCACTAAGAGGCCTTTAGGGATTGTGACCCTTCCGCTTTGAGCAAAAGGGTAGTCTGTCAACATCTTACTACAACCTAGTACAACCTCCTGGTGAATCTTTAGTTGTAAGTGCACCTTCAACCTTCAATGGCCGTCCAACCATTTATGACCTTCTTGAATCTAGTGACCCTTTATCTTCTGCATGACTCATTAGGTAGCCTATTTGGTTATGTTACCACATAGGCGGTTATGCAACTCCATGCAACCACTGAGGCAATAGCCTCCAAGGTGGTCCTCCAAAGACTACTTAAAGGGACTCAAATCTCTCAGTCGCGTACGCCTCCAAGTATCATCACATGCCTCAACATGCCAACATACATCATCAAAATTCTTTTGATGCCTCTTGTGTCTTCTTCTTCAAGCCTCAACCTCTAACAATACAAGTTAGTGCCTTTGGGAGCACATTCTACAAATTTTTGCGCCTTCTTTAATGCAAGCCAGTTTTTCATGGGTTTGGTTTTCCAATCTCGCTCTTAAGGCATCCAAGATGGGAGCCTTGTGGGTCAACAAGTCTACACTTGTGGCTACATCCCATTAGCTGGTTTATTTAACTCTTCATGGACTTCTCCATGTGAGCTACAAACTATTTCGAATGTTTCCAGTTTTTGTCCATGCCATTCCCATCCACTTTCTTTCATCCACATTCAGCAAATACTCAAATGGTATCAAAGCAAGTTAACAATTTGTGACAACAAGGACAAGTTTAAATCATGGAAAACATAGAAGGCAAATCATATGGCATTTATGACATGGATACAGTGTCAGAATTCCAACAAGATCAACTAATAGCTCACAAGTCTCTTTTTTTACAATGTGTAGCAGGTAGTGGACGTCTCTTTTCTATAATCCTATTTCCCAGCAACTCCGGAATCTTTGTCTCAAGTTTCAGACAAACATGCAAAATTAGCACAAACTAGCCACATAACAGGCAAAAGAGGAAGAATCATGTGATTCATTTTAAAAGACAAAAACTTGAAATGGTGGAAACGTTGAAAAGAATGTTGAAGGGGTAGCAAAAACTACTAAAATGACCTGCAAAATGCCACGTGACGAAGCTAGAGAATCGGAATATCCTCTCAAATGGATAGAAAAAATGCTACAACTTATGCATTAACAACTGATGAAGTTGGAGCGGTAGCAAATTTGTCCACAAAGATAGCAAAGAACATAGTTAAACAGTACGCATCGTTTTAGACAACGCTTGAGTGGTAGCATATTTGTGTACAATGGCAGAAGACACGGGTGGAACACTCTACACACTACCAGTAGACAAAGTTGGGATAAGAGTACATTTTTCCACAACAATTTTAGACACAATTAGAACATTCTACACAATTCATGCTTATGAAACTAGAAAACAATTGGTACATTAAATGAGGCAATGGCCATTGTTACAACATTGTACATCAAACCAGGTAAAAAATTTGGAATGACTGCAAACTTGTAAGAAACGACAGCATACATCGCTACATCGTTTTAAACAAACTCGTTGAAAACCACAAATGTAGCTCTTTCTTCACCAATTTTGCCTATGCTGCCAGATCATAAAGCTGGATCAAAAGATTGTGAAGCCCCTCTCGCGTGAATAGCCACACAACAATAGCTGACAGAGTTGTAATACAACTCTTCCACTAGGTAAGAGAGTTTTATTACAAATGCATGAAACGCTTTGCATTCAACTGCCAATCCTCTTCTCACTCACAAAGCAAGAACAAAAGGGAATGAAGCTTCTTTGGAATCAACCACTCAAGAACTACAAGCTCCAAAATTTGGAACAAAAGAGCCTAAAGGTTTTTCTAACTTTAGCCAAACTAAATGTCTAGCGGACCAAATTGGAACAGAAAAGTGTGTAGCTTTTTCTCCATCGACCAAAACTATGCCACCAACTGATGAATTTCGAACACAATAATGTCAAGCTTTGATCACATCAAGTTCAACTACGGTGCTAAAAAATAAAGTTGAAGCAAAAGAGCATGACATTTTCTCAGCATCAATCGTCACTGTGCTACCAATTGATGAAGTTAGAATAGAAGAGCATGGCCCTATTTTTACACCAAATACAATCATGCCATGAGTTTACAAAGCTATATAACAAAGGGGAGAACATTCTTCCACCTCAACTATCACATTTCAATCATCTTCAACTTTTTCTAGCAAAGTCATAAAATCACCACAAATGGCCGAAGATGCAACAAGCATCATTATGATGTATTCTTGAAGACTAGCTGACAAAGCTAGAAATGGCAAAATCATTCTAAACATTCTAATGAGACTCTTCATTTTCCCCATTGATATGGCGAGACAAGCTTTCGGGCAACAACGCTCCCACTTCACAACATGGTTCTACCAATTGTTCAATGTTCTAGTATAGGGGTTGAACACTTATCCTGCATCAATTAAGGCCAAAAACATTTCTTACCACTTTTTGAGGAGCTGAAAATGTTTTCCACAAAGAAAAAGTTCAAAAAATAGTCATCATAATGTTTGAAGATCATAATGACATTGTAGGAGCCCACATCCATTCTGACAAGATTCACATGCTGATGGAGAATGGCCTACATGGCCACCACCTCTCCGTGGTGTGCATGTGAGGAGCAGAAAATAGGAAAAAATCTTCATTATGAGATCCCTCGCATGTCTCTAAACCATAAGCTCCCTTTACCATCAAAGCCATGTCCATTGCTTTAGAGCAGATCTTGGGGGCACTCAATGAGCATTGTCATTATTTGTGTGGTTTGTGACAAATGTCACTTTGTGTGATGCAATAATTGTTTCAGATTAGAAAGTTATATAGTGACGCCTTCCTCCACTCATGCACGGACACGAAGAAGGGGTATGCACCTTTTGTAACCAGGATGAAGGTTCTATCATAGTGTCAACTATTGGTTCCGCAAGAGTTGACACCTCCACCTTTGTTATGTTACCCGGTGTTCCCTCTACTACCTGCTCCATTAGTGCTAGTTTTGGTGGCACATGAACTGAATCAGAAAGGGAAAAAATGTTTTCCTCGTTTAAAGTGTCAAAAACAATAAGCCTCCAATAGTCTTCATTGCTAAATTCCACAATGGAAAACTTTGACAGTGGAACATCATCCGTCAGTGGTGGCTCCGAAGATGTTGTAATTGTTGATGGAGGATTTCTATCAATCTCAACATCGTGATTTTTTTTTTCTTGGCCATGACATCACTTGGCCTCATTTTGAAGGACAACAATCCCTCCATCTGCACGGAGCGCTAGCAACAGAATGTGTCTAGGACTTCTTGTTCCACAATGTTGGAAAAGAACCTCACGGCCACACTATACAATGATGACTCTCTAATCCCTCATTTTATGGCTTTCATAGTGGGCTTGAAGGATTTTCATTGACCCTCCTAGTGCCCCTAACCTGGAAATGGGAGCTCCCACATCCTTTACTTTTGATGTTATCAACAACATTTACCTCCATCCTTCAAATAACATTTAGAAAAACCACCCGTAATCGTATTTTCAACTCACAACCGAATTTTGAACTTCTTCCGTAGCGAGAGGGCCGTTTCGGTAAGCCTCCCCAAATTGATAACATTACATAACCAAAAATTCCAAAAGACGTGATTGGTGTCTTTTGTTGCCAACGGGGAAGTTGGATCGAATCTCCCGACCTCAAACACCACTCATTTGGTGGTTGCAAGCAACCACCAGCTAGGAATCCGATTGGGATTAACGTAACAAGTGTTGGCTAGTTGCTTGAGCGAGGTCACGTCCTTCGCTTTCCCTTACAGTTTTTTGGGAAAGAACTAGCCTTATGGTTTCACAAGAATATGGCAAGGACCATGTTATTCATGGAAAACAAGAAGTAGTGGAAGGGAGCGAGCTAAATGATGCTTGCAACATCCACAGACATTGTGGCAAAAAAAAACCAGAAGAATGTATCCGACGACCCAAGTCCTTTTTGTTTGTCAAAGTTACCTCTGTGAAATCTTCAGATTTGGACTTAAAATACATCACGTCTTGAAAAATATTACAAAAGTACCATTGTTTTTAGAGAACAACTTCATCATGAGTCTTCAAGTCAAGGATCCTCATACAAATTATACATGGACCATCCATGACATCACCCATCGTTAATCAAGTGGGGGTGTTGTGATTTAGTCAGGCTTGATGGTCGTCCTTAGGGTAAAATGCATGGTATGGTGTGTTATTTATGTCAGAGGAAAAGAAAATTCACTTTGTTAAATGGAGGGAGGTAAGGTTGAAATCATTGCCTTTAGAAGATTTAAAGGTGCCCTTAAGGCCCCCTTGTGGTTTTTACCCTTCAACTTCTAGCTGAAGGGTAGTAGGTTAACCTCTTACTACAACCTTTTAGAACCTTTTTGTGACTCTTTGGTTACCAGTGCATCTTCAACATCTAATGGCCCTTCAGCTGCTAGTGAATTTCTAGTTTTGAATGACCCTTCATCTCCTTGGTGACTCCTCAGGTGGCTAGTGTGGTTATGTAACCACCCAAGCAGTTATGAAACTCCATGCAACCTCCAAGGCAACAACCTCCAAGGAGGTTGTCGTAGAAGAACTTAAAGTGACTCAGATCATAGAGTTCAACATACCTTTGGAGGTCATTACATGCCTTGACATGCCTTCATTTATCAGTAGACTCATTAAAATGCCTCTTATGTCTACTTGTTGAAGCTTCAGCCTCTGACAATAGAAGTAAGTGTCTTAAGAAGCACCTCCTACAAAGTCTTGCATCTTCTCTAGTGCAATGTTGTCGCTCTACGGGCAGTCCACTTGCAGTCTGGTTTTCTTCATTTTGTTTCAAGGCGTTGAGGGTGGGTGCCCTATGGGTTGACAAGTCTACACTAGTTTCTATATCCCTGCATGTGGTTGAGGGAAATCTTCATGTAACTCTCCATATGATCTACAAATTCCCAGATATATTTCATTTTCCACCATCCACGTCTTGCCTCACTAGATTTCATTCCACTTTCACCCATCCACCTTCTGTAAATGTTAAGACTATTTACAAAATTTACAAAGATTGCCATCTTTCCTACTAGGAATGCTCGTGTTTCAAAAGGATCAATTTTTGATTCCATTCTTTCGGTCACATGTTATAATAGTGTAATTTTGTTTTGATCCATTTCACGTAAAACAATGTGGAACAAAATATTTTTCATCATTTTTCGTGTTTTGAATATAGATTGAATCTGTTATTGCATATTTGTTTCTTTCAAGGCTCAAGAAAAACGGTTCAAAACATGTACTGAGCATCTCATTTATCAAGTCAAGGTCATAGAAAAAATGAGGAAACCTATCACCATGAAATGAACTTACTTCTTTTAATTAAAAGCCTTGAATATATCTTCCTGTGAAAAACGATAAGTGATCCTCCACGTGTTTTTGGTTTAAAACTTTACCCACGATAACATGTGAAAATGATTATTACATAACAAACATGCAGTGAAAATGACTCTCATTCTACTTTCTCAAAGATCTATTGCAAGTTAAAGGCCTTTTCATTATCATATGTAGCATACCAAATGTTAATGAGAGCTTGAATATTCACAAAAATTCGAAATTCACTGACATTAAGGATGCTAACACTCTTGAAAAAAGATGTTTTCTTGTAGACAATATTAGGAGAATTATTTCACCTTGTTTTTTTTTCAATGAAAAGTCAAATGCAATTAAAAAATAAGGCATTATTCATGTTCAATGTTTCCAGTGAAGTTATTTACTCATGTTACAACAAAAAAGAAATGTGAAAAGGATTGAATGTAAGGAAGTTATAAGGTATTGTATCAGTTTTCAGAGAAAATTGGGTATAGATGACATTTTTAAGTTATGTACGTTTTTTTTGCACTTGTTTTGCATTTGGGTACATAACAATGGCTTGTACCTTTTTATGTCCTTGGTTACACATTGCATTATACACATCAAGATAAATGACTGGATAAGTTCGGAATGACTCTTGCTTTTCATCTCACAATAAAAACAAATATGAATGAATGTACTGAAAAACACTCTTCCTATTATTGTTTGAGAGGGTTTATTAGTAGAACTAAAACTATTTTTCTTACTTTCGTGCACAATGTTAAAACAAGGAAACCACTTTTTCAACTCCTTTTGTTGAAATGGTATTTACATGTGTTATGATGTGCATGGATCTTGATTTCACACCTTGGGCCTAAAAGTTCTTGATGGTTTAGGTGGTATAATTCTAGATGAATATTCATAAATTTGTTTTTAGAGCATTCCTTTGCGTGTGAGGTAAAAGAAGACCAGATAAACTTTCGAAGGAGGCTTGAATCTTGTTCTGATTTGTCACAATAGGAAAACAATTCACTATTCCACCTGCCAAATGCTTCACTACCAAATGTTTTCTCAAGTTTGAATAATGGAACTCAAGTTTTTCCCATAAGAAAAGGGTGAATTGTTCTTCTTTGTATTTGCATTATGTCACTTACTGCAAATTTCATGTCAAGTATAGAACAAGACAATTAATCGTCAAATTTTCTTTGAAATATTATACTCCATGCCTACATGGGCTATCCATTGATTTTGGTAGTGATAATACTTTTTAGTCGTAATAAATATAATTTTGGGGTTCGCCAAGTTCAGAAGCACCATGAATCACACATTTGATCTAATAAGATGTTCCATATCCACCTTTCTTTATTTCCAAATATTTAGAAGAAAGCTATTCCAAAATCTATAATCATTTAGTAGTGGTTTATGTGGTGTGAGATTTTTGAATCAAAGCCATTTATAAGTCTTAGTCAAATAATGGTGAGTAATTGGCAAAAATGATACAAAACAAACCAACTATAGACTGCAAATAGCTGAAGAGTTTGATTTAAATATCACGACATGAAAGATTTTATTTTGTTTTAGCTCATGGATCTTGCATACGAATGAAAAATACTCTAAAAAAACAAAAATCAATGATTAAACTCATTAGTTATACAAACAAAATCATCCCAAATGATCTCCGCATAAAGTTTCACTAGTTGTTTTAAAAATTGGCCAAAAACAAACTTGACTCAATTGAAGGATACCCATTGTTTATCTAGCTCTGTATCCACTATGTACAAAAAGCGACCAAAGTTTTAAAAATCGTCTAGCTGTGTTTAGAAATGTCTACAAGATAAATCAAAATATTTTTCATTGTAAAATGTTTGTCAGTTCAATTCTTCATACCCTTTTGGCTCGAATCGTAGCTCGTATTTCATGTATATCTTTGCATCTATCCATATCTTCCTCTTGGAAATGTTTCGTATTAAAAATGTTTTAAATTATTCAAAACGTTCTCCTTGAAAACTGTTTCTTCACATCCATTCATTTTAAACTACATATTACCTCTAAAATACAATGTTGAAAAACATTCATTATTGGATTAATCCATTTTGCATCCACGAGGGTTATTAAAAAAATGCACATTCATCAGAGATTCCCATTCCCTAACACTCAAACACAACACAAAACATAAATTAGATCAATTTACAAAACACACCACCATGCAAACACTTTGCTTTTTCATCACGTTATCATTAGAATTAACTTTCTTTATTGCAGGGTCCATCTGGAAAACCATACCTTAATGCACTTGAAAGGGTTGTAAACCATACCTTTGGTATTTAACACACTTCTTCATTAAGGAGTTTTCCTCTCTACCCCTTATTTCTTGTAGAAGAATAAAATTTGATTCATTTTATTACTTATGATGATATACTAGAATCAACTAATTTGTATGAAATTAACCAACACTAAACGTACACCAATACATACATAACCATATTTGTGAATTATAAGTTCTTCTAAGAGATCCATCATGTTTGGCATGATTTGTATTTGATAATAACATGTTTTTATCATGAACGCGATCCTCAATTCAGAAATTTCTGAACAATGTTTTACCCCAAAGGTTCTTAGGTTACATCACCCTTACATTTTCAATGGATTTCATGGGGTTCTTATTCGTTTTTTAACTTCCCTTCATGAAAAATCACATTGAATAACAGGAATAGATATACATGGAAAGATAAGCCAATTCACTCATATGTAGACATAGACATATAAAGAGAAACAAAATAAAGAAAAAAATAAAGTATATAAACATTGACATAGAGAAAGAATGACATTGACATAGAAATAGACATATACATAAACATAGACATAGACATAGACATATTCAAAGACATACGCATAGACATAGATATAGACATAGACATAGACAAAGACATAGACATAGACATAGACATAGACATAGACATAGACATAGACATAGACATAGACATAGACATAGACATAGACATAGACATAGACATCGACATAGACATAGACATAGACATAGGCATAGACATAGACATAGACATAGACATGGACATAGACATACACTCAGACATAGAAATAGACATAGACATAGACATAGACATAGACATAGACGTAGAC
>SZWC01001721.1:202616-214782 GCA_023375785.1 Penium margaritaceum | reverse complement strand
TAGACATAGACATAGACATAGACATAGACAAAGACATAGACATAGACATAGACATAGGTATTGAAATAGACATTGATATAGAAATAGACATAGGCATTGATATAGAAATAGACATAAACATAGACATAGATATATAAGTAGACATAAGAATCCACACATAATTGTAGATATACATATACATGTGGATATGTATTGATACATAAATAAACATAAGAAATTGAATAAACATAGGAATTAGTCCAAAAATAGATGTGTCCTTAGACATAGAAATAAAACAAACGTACACACACACACCCTCACACACACATACACACACACGCTAACACACACATACACACATACACACACAAACACACTCACTCACACACACATAAACACACTCACATACACACACACACACACACACGCACACACACACACACACACACACACACACACAAACAAATCCATAGAGATAAATGACGTTGTGTAGATAAACACGAACATGAAAATCATAGGCATGTTTTATACCCATATTCATATAATTCTGATGCTATTGACCTTTTTGATGTCTTATACATACGATTTATAGTATGTGAATTAAGTAATGGTTCTGAACTAATCCAAGTGATTGAATGCTTCATTGAAATAATGGAGCTTTAGGAAGTGTAGTGTATATTTAACATTGAATCCTATCCAATCATTGTGGATGATTATGGAATAAAAGCCTTTTACATGGTTTTTAAACATATTTCCAGGCTATTGGGAGCTTGAGACCAATATCTCAACAATGACATGTTAGAAAATAATCTCAGGCTAGATTCTTGTGTGAGTATAGCTTATATTCAGTCCAGAGAGAGAGAGAGCGGAGTGTTGCAATGGAAGATCCATTGTATTACTCCTCATCCCCACTAGTAGATCGATGGGTTTCTACAACTACGTGGATGTGCCATGTGGAACGATATGGTTTGAGGTTACATAGATACAAGAATGCCTTATTAGGACTATGTTCCTTCATGGCGCAGTTCATCTCAGCCAAAATTGCTAAGATAACCATTTGCCACCTCTCCTTGGATTGACTATACTGAGGGCCTTTGTTTTGGTTCCAAAGCTATTCGCAAAACATTTCGGAGCTATTACAAAAGAATAAAATGAATTGACTTCTGTTGTTTGTTTGACTGAATTGAAGAATGAGTTTGTCCGTTAATTGAATGCCTGCAAAAAAAGGAGTGCTTATAGAATGCGAATATAGTCTCTTATGCTGTTTTGTCACGAAAAAACGCCCCCGTTATGGGGTGAGTGGTCTCACTCGCTCCAGAGTTTGACACTCCAA
Organism: Penium margaritaceum; assembly: GCA_023375785.1. Taxonomy (NCBI): domain Eukaryota; kingdom Viridiplantae; phylum Streptophyta; class Zygnematophyceae; order Desmidiales; family Peniaceae; genus Penium; species Penium margaritaceum. Next base: position 213,470 of record SZWC01001721.1, on the reverse strand, counting down.
GAGCTTGACGGACCAAGCAGACCAAGAAATCCGCTAGACTGAGTAGATTGGCAGTCTTTAAAAAAGATGGAGTAGGAAAATAATTCAATAGGCAATGTCTACTCACCCCCCTTGCGGGTAATGACTCTAGTGAGGGGGAAGAGAGGGGCAAGCTCCTCCTCGCACCCACATCATTGATGCTGACAGTACCTAGGTGGTGGAGAGGGAATTTCTTACCCTCTCCCCCACCTTCTCTTCAGGGTGGACAGCCGTAGAAGGACAAAGGACCTCCCCTTCTTGCCCCCCCACTTGACAAGGACCGACCGTTCAAGGGGGAGGCAAGGAGGCACTCCTCCCTCTCCTCCCCCCTTCCCATTGAGGGCCAATGGCACATGGGGGAGGTGAGGGTTTGTCTCACCCTTCCCTCCCCTCTTTTGCTGGATGACAGCCTAAGGTGGGAAGGAGACGAGTTCCTCCCCCTTCTCCCTCCCCATGCTCTAATGGTTTCAAGGGGGAGAAGAGAGTGAGGGGAATCCCTCCCTTCCCTTCCTTAGTGTTTACAGCTAAAAAAAGAAGGAGAGGAGGGGATTCCCTCTCTTCCCCCTCCTTTCAATCCAACTGCACAATCGGGTAGGAGAGAAGGAGTGGGCCCTCTCTTCCCACCTCCGCTCAAGTGCCGATTGTCTTACAGGGTGGAGAGAGAGATACACCCTCTTCCGTCCTCCCTCCTCGAGTGGCAAAAGGGGAGGAGTGAGGGAGGGGATCCCCTTTCTCCCACCCCCTCCTCATGTGCAAGGATTTCCTAAATGGGAGGGGAGAGTTCTTTTGCCCTCTCATCCCCCATCTCATGCACGTCAACATTCCACGTGGAAGAAAGGGGGCGATTCCCCCTTCCCCCCCACTCACTTGGCCTGACGGTTTGAGGGGGAGGAGAAGACGACCTACCCTCTTCCTCTCTGATGGCCTTAGGGTGGAAAGAGGGAAGGTTTGTGCCTCTCTTCCCCTTATATTCAGAACGCGGTTGTAGAACACGTCTTGGGTCTCAACAAACAGTTGGGCAAGGAACACTGTATGCAAGTGGCACACTCGGTCATGTATTGATTCTTTACTGAAATATCTTAAGGTCAAGCCTTGGAACATATATACACTTTTTTCATGTCTGATGGTTGACTCTTGGAGACGGAGAGAATATCCTTGTTTGAACCCAGATTTGACCATAGTCAACACTATCATGTAGCTTAGTGTGAGCTTTCCAGCTGATACGTTGCCAATTATTTCCTTAAGTATTTTTTTGTTCATGGGAAAATGGGAAAATTGAGAATTTTCCTCACACACCATTTAGTGACACTTGGAAGATTGCATGTATCACACAAAGATTGAAAAACCGTGCGTGGGGGCACTTGACGTGCCAGATGTTCACCCTTGTTTTTCATGAGTCCTCAAGTAGAGGAAGTGTATGTTAACTGTTTTCTAATACATCTAAAACAATGACATCTTTGGTGGTTGAACCAAAGTGGTGGTCAAGTTGAGCATAGGTTTTGACGCAACAATATAAAGGCTCTTGTTGAACTCTGTTATAAATCAGATATTCAGATTTTCTTTTTGTTCTTTGTTACAAAAATGCAAAGGAGGAAAAGTGACATTTTAACATGTCGTGAATGGCATTAAATTGAACACCCTTCAATAAAAGAAATTTATCACCGATAGTGCTTAACGTTTTGTGGATTAACCCAACTGTTTTGGGCAATTTGTGAGAAAACCTGAAAGGGCTAATTTGGTAAAGCCACAACATAGCTAAACGCGAGTTGGACATGCACTTAAACATTTTGTTTGCTCAAAAGATTCACTACATTGTACACCAGTTTAAGTAATCACATGGGAGATGTACTTCAAAATGAGTCCTTAATTCAAAACAACAAAATACAGGCTATACACGTTCTCTGAACACATGAAGAATCACTTACATTTTTCAAGAATGCAAAATGTGCATAGTGTTGCAAACAACTGTCGATTGCATACTTAAACAATTGTACATCATATCATAAATGTAAGTGTTCATTGCGATGTAAGCAATAATAGATCTGATCGTGGGAGATTGTTTCGTGTCCAACACACCATAAAAAATGATCCGGTTGCACTTAAATAACAAATTCAAGAAAACATTCACGATGCCAGTGTAAAACGCACTTCGCATGGCCTACATAGGTATGACCAAAGGAAATTCCTATAGCACACGCACATGGGTGAAAGTATCAAGTATGCGGATCGCTGATACTCAAAGATAAGAGAATGCATATAATGGATTCTCTCATGTGTGCGCGTGTGTGTGTGTGTGTGTGTGTGTGTGTGCACGTGTGTGTGTGTGTGGGTGTGTGTGTGTGTGTGTGTGTGTTTGTGTGTGTCTGTGTGTCAAGGGGTGGGTGCCTGCGTGTGTGCATGCGTGCGCGCGCGTGCATGCATGCGTGCGTGCGTTTGTGCATGAGTGTACACATGTGTGCATGTGTGCATGTGTGCGTGCATGCATGCGTGCGTGCATCAATATGTGCGTGCCTACTTGGCGACTTGGACGATGGCTACGGACGAGGGGGCAACAGGAGGGCAGGCGGGCATGTGTGCATGCATGTGTAGGTGTGTGTGTACGTGTGCACGCGTGACAAAATGCGTGCGTGCCTACATGCGTGCATGCATGTTTGTGTGTGTGCGTGTGTATGTGTGTGTGTGTGTGTGTGTGTGTGTGTGTGTGTGCATGCATGCATGGGTGCATGGGTGCATGGGTACATGGGTGCGTGGATGTTTGTGTGTGTCTGAGTGTGTGTTTGTGTCTGTGTGTGTGTGCACGTGTGCATGTGCGTACCCATGTGCGTGTGTGTGTGCGTGTGTGTGTGCATGTGCATGTGCGTGTCCACTTGTGCGTGCATGGATGTGCATGTGTGGACATGTGTGTGTGTGTGTGTGTGTTTGTGTGTTTTTGTGTATGTGGGTGTGTGTGCACGTGTGTGCGTGTGCATGTGTGTGTGTGTGTGTGAGTGGCGTTGTGTGTGTATGTGTGTGTGTATGTGTACATGTGTGTGTGAGTGTGTGTGTGTGTGTGTGTGTGTTTGTGTGTTTTTGTGTATGTGGGTGTGTGTGCACGTGTGTGCGTGTGCATGTGTGTGTGTGTGTGTGAGTGGCGTTGTGTGTGTATGTGTGTGTGTATGTGTACATGTGTGTGTGAGTGTGTGTATGTGTGTGTGTGTGTTTGCATGCGTGCATGTGTGTATGTGTGTGTATGCGTGTGCATGTGCATGTGAATGTGCTCATGTGCATGTGTGTGCCTGCGTGTGCGTGCGCGATTGTGCATGTGTGGACATGTGTGTGTGTGTGTTTCTGTGTGTGTGCATGTGTGTGTGTTTGTGTGTGTGCATGAGTGTGTGTGTGTGTGTGTTTGTTGTGTATATCTATGTGTATGTGGTTGTGTGTGTACGTTAGTGTGTGTGTATGTGTTTTTGAGTATTTGTGTGTGTGTATGTGTGTGTGTGTGTGTTTGTGTACGTGCACACTTGCGTGTGCGTGTGTGTGTGTGTGTGTGTGTGTGTGTTTGTGCATGCCTATGTGCGTGCATGCATGCGTACGTGCGTGCATGCGTGAGTGCGTGCATGCGTGAGTGTGTGTGTATGTGGTGACCAATATTGAAGAGTTATTATTGTCTTTCCATGTGTACTAGTTGTCACTTAGTCTCTGCATCTCAACAATGGTATAGGTACTCACATACTCTCATCCTCTCAACAATGGGAGAGGTAGTCTCACAATTGTAGCATCTGAATAATGGTATAGATTCTCACATAGTTTGAGGATCTCTACATGTGTACAGGTAGTCATATAGTCTCACCATCTCAACAATGGTATAGGTAGTCACTTTGAGCTTGTCTATCGAATCATCTTGCATCCGAAGGTCACCCTGTCTCAACAAAGATGCTTTACGCAGCACTTGAGTTTGTTTTGACAAAAACCTACCTGAATTAATCCCTTGTTGTGAAGTTGAGTGCTTCAGGGGCTTTTCCATAGCAGAAATCATATTGCAACCCAAACAACACAACATACATCCAACCTCAACCCAAAAAATGCAGAAGACCGAAGCCCCCATGACTGTTTCCTCATGCCCATCAGCACCAAACCTGCATATCTTAAGTTGCATGGCTATGGTGACCAAAGTCACCACGCAACACAGGTGTGATGCACATACATACCATGGGAAAGGTAGAAAAACAACTTTACACCTCTCCCACTTACACTACTGGAACCATGTACAAGAGCTGCCACATAATTATGGTTTTTGTGACACTTTACAAAGCAAATGAGATGAATCCAACGTCTTGGACACCATGTGATTGCATTACACCTGTACGCCACAGACACTTGCATAGCAAGGGGAAGCAACCTCAATGAACGGGAGGCATACACCTTAGAAACAAGCAAAAGTAGCAGCAACAACAGCGGTGGTAGCAGAAGCCATAGGGAGAGGAGCCATGTGAATCTCATGAGCAAGAGAAGAACAATCTCAGCCATTCCATTTTGCTGAGGGGTGGAGAGCAGGCAAACAAGTGGACAAGACCCACCTACATATGGTGCGACCGGGCTGCACATGGCACTTGTGCGCTTCACATTACACTTCTGCGCTGTAAGACCGTGGTTTGGAATTGAAGTCCGAACTGAAGACGACTGTCTTGCTGCCCCCTTCTACTTTGGACCATGAGTGCAGTAGTAGCAGCAATACCAGGCCCACTTGTACCTATAACCATAGGTACAAAGTAAACATGACTAAGAGAGTTTGAAAAATGACGCAAGACTGTAGCATCCAATTTACTAGAGCTGTAGGCCCAAGCCAAGTCCAAAACGCAGACATTATCTTAGATGTGAAGTTTTGACTTTCCTTTTGACCATGTTATTGCCTCATCATTTACACACCCGGCACTTGCACAGTTGCACAAGCTGCAATCCTACTCTGCAGGTGTTTTCTAGCAATGTGAAAGTGCCATGCCATCCATAATCACACTCATTGTGTTTGGAACTCCAGCACACTTGCATGAGTTATACACTTGCATAAGTTGTACACTTGCATGCATTGTACACTTGCACGAGTTGTACACTTGCATGAGTTGTCCTCTCGCATGAGTTGTACACTTGCATGAGTTGTACACTTGCATGAGTTGTTCATTGGCATGAGTTGTACACTCGCACGAGTCGTACACTTGCATGACTTGTACAATTTGATGAGTTGTACACTTGCATGAGTTGTACAGTTGCATTAGTAGTACACTTGCATTAGTTGAACACTTGCATGAGTTGTACACTTGCATGAGTTGTACACTTGCATGAGTTGTACACTGGCACGAGTTGTACACGTTTATAAGTTGTACACTTGCATGAGTTGTACACTTGCATGAGTTGCACATTTGCATGAGTTGTACACTTGCATGAGTTGTACACTTGCTTGAGATGTACACTTGCATGAGTTCTACACTTGCAAGATTTGTACAGATGAATGATGTGTACCCTTGCAGGAGTTGTAGACAAGTCAATTGTGCTTGGATATCGATCAATGAAAATAGTGTGTGCTGATCACCTCAACACACACACGTTGGTGAAAATCCTTGCATGAGGGTCAAGAGCAAAATTTGCCAAGTACCGCATGCACTAGAAGGATGACCAACATGGGAGATGACATTGTTGCATTCACATGAGTGGCAAAAACACAATTTCTATGAGTGTTTTATGCTTTTCCAACAAGCACATTGGTTAGACCGACATGAGTGCCAAATGCACCATTGTCATATACGTTGATTGTACAATTGACAAAAGCTATTGGTTGCACTTTTTTAATGGGTACCAAATGCACCATTGATGCAAACGCCAAGCACAGTATGTCCACAAGTTCAAATTAGACTAGCTATGCTAGTGTTGATGGTACAACACATGTACTAAGATGTTAATCATACCAATAACAAGGGTGCCAATCGCACCCCATTGTATCAACTAGCAAGAACTAGTCAACTCATTGCCTCATCATGCTAGGATGTAATAGACCACCAAACAAAAGCAGACAATCTATGCGCAAATCGATTACAAGGCAAGTGTGCTGAGCACATTTTCTTCAGCACAAAAAATACATCATCTGGTGTTTGCAAGGCACCTCAAGGACGTCCAGGATGGTCACAGTCAAATTCTTCATATAGAGAACCGTTAGGCATGTCCTGAAATATCACAGATGACTAACGTGATGAGATGTAATTACAAACTGCGTAACAAAAACATTGCGGTCTTGGTCATCACCAGTAGTTGCAATCATTGGAAGCTAAAAAAATTGCCTGCTGATAGCAGTTTGGGAAGTTACTTACAAAAGAAGAACAAACCAAAATTTAACAAAGAAATCACGTGTGAAGAGGAAGCTTTCCTCAGATGTTGAGTACGCTACAGGTCGACAAACTCCCTTACATCCATAGGTTAAACGTGCTAGAAAAGCATAGTCGGTTGAGCACCTATACCAAAAAATGCACGGCTTTCATGATCCTAAGAGGTCAAGGCATGACCATGTGCCAAAAAAACCTAATTTTCAATGGATCATGGTTTGCGTCTAACACCATTGTATCTCTACCACATAAAATATGGTACACAACATGCTTGGGTAACCTACACAAAATGCACAACATCCTTATCCACTAAATGTTGGTTAATTGATCACAACACCGAGTTTTGGAAAAGGTGGATGGATGCATGATCACAATGGTTTTGTAACATTTGAACAAGCTGAAAATATCAACTGATGTTTAGAATAGAATTTGTCACACCATTGCTTCAAAACTATAGTTTGGAGGGCACAAGATTTCTACTAGAACAGTTGCAACCGCATAATTTACAGAGACAAATGTGAACATTCCACGACTTTGCCTGTGTCATGACTATAACCTGAGATGTTCAACAGACATAATGTGTTAGCATTAAGAATTAAATTGTTGAGGATTGTCATCACGTTGCTTTTACACTCGTCTCTAATTGATGCATTTGTACCTTTGGAGGTTGTATGCATCATTAGTCATGATCGATAAAAACATCGGTCAAAGATTGATTGTGTTGAGGAGGTTATCCTTCATTAAACATTCAATGGAGAAACCACAGACATCATATCAATCGGTGAGTCGTGGGAACTCATCGTGATACTTGACCAATATCGACGATGAAAAAGGTATATGAATGTACTGACAATCTTTTTCAAAAGACACTGATACTAGTGTGTGAGGGTTGTATATGTTTATGACAAGGGTAAGGAATGTTTAATGGGTTGTTAACGATTTCAAACACCATAATGTGGTGCTTGAATGCGACAAGAGTTACTATTTTGTGTTTGAAAAAATTGAACCAATGTTGAAAATGAAAAAAACTGAATGCCACATCTTCAGTCCATTCTTTCTTGATAAGTGAACATGTCATGGAGGTTAATAGACAAAGGTCCATGAACTGATGTTGATGACATAAGTTCATCCACAGTTTAGTAGAAATTGTTTTTCAGAGGTAATAAGCAATATACCTTCTCCATTAATGGATTTTCAATGTAATATGACAATCTTAGAATTTTCTACGAACCAACTACGATATCGTTGGCATGACATCAAGGTGTAAGTTTTGCTTCCTGAGATGATGACCGTGGAAAGTACCTCTAAGTTGATAGCTTTATGCTTACAATGTGTTAGCACCCACATCCTAGTGGTCCGACCGACCACATACCAAGCCATAATCAACATTGAGAAAAATTAATGATCAGTGATTCATAACCAAATGTAGATGTGAAAGGAATTTTTTAAGATGGACCTAGAGAAGCAAAGTTTCTCATCTAATTCTTTAGATGGTTTGAGAATGCCTCAAAGCTGAGTACATCATGACACAGTACACTTGTTATGTACGTCACACCCTTGAAACACAATGCAGATGGATTTTGATCATGATAAAGATATAGTGTAGCACCAGTTATGGAACATCGCTGCGTAATTCAAGCCAGTACCTGATGTATTGGAACAAAACCAACCTTTTTGAGAGATCATAGTGACTGCTATGTAGTCAAACCATGCTCATGGTCTCGGAAGGTCATGGTGAAGCGACTGAATTCACTTGGGTTTGGAGATGGTTGACTTGATGTACATTGCTGAATGCAAGTACATTATATCATTGGATTTCACCGTAATGGTATGCACAATGGTAGGGGTTTGTCACATGTCTTTAATGAAGGAAATTCCTTCTACAAGTGCATCAATGAGGCATATGAGATATGTTATGTCAAGTGCAAGTACTTGAAGTACACAATAGATGATTTTTAAGTAATACGGATTGTTGCAACTTGGAAAACACAATCCATTGACAAGTTCTCAAGTGGAACCCTTGGATGTGATTACATAGTTACATTGTGATTTAGGAAATAGTTGTTGTAGGATCACAAGATGTGATTGGGAGGTGTTCAATTAGACTCACGTAGAATGGACACACAAAAGGTGTTCCTCCAAATTACACCACAATGATTGTGATCATGGTGCACTCGTTCGGTGAATGCCATACAATAAGACTTTGTGCGTGGATAGCATCCATGCTTGTTAAAATTTGTTATCTCAACAAACTTACTTATAAGTAACGTGCTTATGAGAGGGACGTGAGCGGCAACCTATGGTACCCATTTCACATAGAAATGAGGGGATTAAGCATCATCGTGTCTAATGACAGACGTTGATGATAAGTGCATGTGCCTGTGACCAATGTCTCCTCCTTCAAAGATGAGGGCAATTTTTGAAAAGGAACACATGTGTCCTTAGCAAGCATATCTTAGGACATACGTGCCTCCCAACCCAAAGACAAAGTTAGCATGCAAGTTGCATGGGCTTGGTGAAGTTTGGTCGAGTTTTGTCTACCAACCCATGGGTGATGAAAGAGTTTTGGTAGACCTACACATGGTTAGAAAGACGTGGTTGCAAACATAGAAGACTAATAGCTGGAACTTGGACATCACGCATTGACAATGTTGCGGGGAGGTACCACCTTGGCAACAACCTTTAGGAAGAGATAATCTCTGAAAGACATGGGAAGTGTTGTATAGACCTCAAAAATTTCTGTTGGGACGCCTGTTTTATTGGTTGTAGTGACGCTTCTTGCAAAGGGGGAGGAGGCGTCACCACAACAGCTTACAAAAAATGTACCACACAAAATGTGGGATAACTCATCCTTTGTGCTCTTTTCCAAACCTATACGACATTGTTGACAATTTGTCTCAAACAACATCCACTATGCCATCGATACACAAATTTGATGATTCTTTGGTCAAGATTCCCTAACACTTGTGAAGAATGTATGAGGATAGCGTACGCTCATCTTGACAAGAGCCGAGGGATCACGCTGTCAACATTGCTTGATGTATGCATATGATTATGATCACAAAACCAACAAGTGTGTGGTTTATTGTGCGTGAATGTGACGCAACCATCTTGCAAAAGACAAGAGTTCACACGTGTGACCTTGTTTGCATTTCTTGTTGCATGATTTGCATCATGAAGTACACGATGATCAAACCGCCTTGAGCAAAGACAAACTTGGACGATTCAAAGCAAAGGGGGAGGAATGTAGTATACGAGCCATTTTTAGGATTAAAAATGGCGTTGAAGTATCTTCCCTGAGACCGTATACTAGATGAAACCGTACCTTGAATCGTTGAGATATCGGTCTGGAGCCACCAAAAGCAATTGGGTGATTTCCATGTCAACGTTGTATGGCACACATCCTCAATTTCGTAAATTGTTCCTGTTTTGACTATCAAAAATCCAAAAATTTCAAGGTTTTTTTCAATGCTTGAGTGTTGGCTTGCAAAGGGGTTTGCATGGGTGTGAGAATTTCCATGCTTTGAACCTGTTTTTTTTGGGTTTGTATAGATGGCCCGGGCAGAAGATACCTCCCACTGGGCTCCCTTACGAGAGCTGAACCTGCTAGTACGTGTTTCCACTGGATTGTCGAGGTGATATCGCACAATATAATTTGAACACTTGGTTACATTTAGGGTTAGGGTTTGGAAATCCATTGCCATTAAGACAAGGAGTTTGTAGGTCAAGAAAAACATTTGAAAGGAAAATCTGATTTCTGGAGTGTGAGAATGAAAAGTGAGCGAGCATGACCTTTAACCAGTTTTTTTATCTGGCCAGCGAAAGGGGTTGCTAGTGTAGAGTGAAAGATATTCTGGACATGGCTAGTACTTGTTTTGGATGTTTTAATATGGGGTTCACAGACTCTTTGTTGCGTGGATACCAGGGTTATACCGCTTCGTACAGAGTTGTCTGTTGCCTTACGGTCCCTTGATGATCATCGGTTCCGCCCTGCACATTGTGGCACAGCTTTTTGCGCACGGTGACCAAACTCCGCCGTAGTCAAACTGAAACAGTCGTTCCGCCATTTCGAGGAAATGCGGTCTGGGCGAAACAGTTGTGATGGTTGAAACCCGAAGTGGCGTTTTGCTTCAAAAGTGAATCGTGATCGCGAATCCTCGTCGAAGCCGGATTCTCGAAGCCAGGGTGCTCTGTCTCTGCAGTGTCGCCCAGACAGTTGCGCACAAATCCAGCCTGGGAACGAGGGAAGCGAGCTAAGCGCCGCCGGACAGCTCTCTCCCAAGTACTCCTTTACCCGTCCCCCGATTCCTATGCCATAATCCGCTCTCCCTCCCCCCCCGCCTCCCCCCCTGCCCTCCTGCATCTACGCTTTCCAAACCCCCAAGCCCCATAATGGTACATAAGATGTATCAACTACGTCCAGAGACGGTCTGCCCTCACTTAAAGTGAGGTCAGACCGTCGCCGCCGCTTGCGTATCATGCATTTTTG
>SZWC01001721.1:119473-163268 GCA_023375785.1 Penium margaritaceum | reverse complement strand
AGGATGGCTTTGAGGATGGCGAACTTGGTGACAAGCGGAAGCGGCGAGACTCTGTGGTTTGGGGTACTTTCAAGAAGCTTGGCGGGGTTCCTGCACGCGCCATGTGCCTGCTGTGTACCAAACACCCAAACAAAGCTGTCACCATCTCCTGCAAAGATGGCGCCACCTCCGCCATGTGGAAGCACCTGCGGAAGGTCCACAAAGAACGCCACGCGCAGCTCAAGGCCATGGTCGCGGCCGCCAAACTGGAGGATGCACGCTGTGCAATCGCCAACGCCGAGGCGGATGTGGCAGCCGCTAATCCGGAGAACGCTCCCGTCTCCCGTGGCACCACCGGTGTCGGCCTCGTCTTCAAAAAGAAGTTTTTTCTCACGTGCATCTGGAAGCATGTGGTCGACAAGAATGTGTCGTTCGCCTCCATGGACTCCTTTTGGCTTGCAAAGGCCTTCGCACATGCAAACCCGGCTGCAGCACTGCCGGGCAGGATGACAGTCGCACGCCTCATCAAGGTGGCTGCCCCCGCATACCGCGCCCGCATCAAGACGTTGCTTGCCGCTGTGACAAGCGCCATAAGCTTCACCACTGACGGTTGGAAGGCCATCAACAACACCAAATACCTTGGACTGACGGGCCATTGGATCGACAACAACTACAAGGTGCGGACCATCGCGCTGGCCTTCCCTTGCATCGCCCGCGGCACAACGGCCAAGAATCTCTACAACCTGCTACGGACGGCACTGCAGCAGTGGGGCCTGTGGGAGCGCATATTCTGCCTCACCGTGGACAACGAGTCCACGAATGACTCCATGATCGACTATCACCTCATTCCCAACAATGACTCCTTCACAAAGGCCGGGCACATTCAGTGCCTCGGACACGTCATCAACCTCGCCGTCGGTGATCTCCTCAAGCAGCCGCGCATCTCCACCATTCTGCAGCAGGTTCGCCCTATCGCGGTATTCGTGACGCGGACTCCAACGAGGGGGGAGTCGCTTGAGGAGGCGGTGAAGGAGGCTGGCCAGAAGTACCTCTCGCTGCACTTGGACACGGAGACGCGCTGGAACAGCGCCCTCGACATGTGCGAGCGCGTCATCGGCATCAAAGACGTTTTGGAGACGTGGCTAACCGAGTTTGGGCGTGACGGTGCGGCATTGCGCCCCTCCTACGACGACTGGGAGCTCATCGGCCAAGTGATCGTCATATTGAAGCCTTTCAAAAGCTTCACCGACGACATCTCTGGGTCTTCCTACCCAACGCTGTCACTGGTCATTCCATTCTACGCCTCTCTTCTGGAGAAGATGCAGAGTTGGCTCGTGAAGGCGCTGGCTGCTGAGAAGAAGGCGAAGCGCCGTGGTAATGCCGGCAGACTTGACTGCAAGGAACAGCTCCTGCTCGAGCTGAAGGATGGCATTGTTGCTGTGATCACAAAGCTTGACAAGTACGTCAAGCTGTGCTCCGAGTGCCATGTGTTGGCGACGGCAGTCGACCCAAGATTCCGGCTGCGTTTCTACGAGCGCATCCACCCCAAGCTTGGCATCACCAACGCTGCACAGATGCAGCTGAAAGTCCTCGATCTTCTGCGTCCGTACAACGTGAAGGTGCTGCAACACCGTGAGGAGGAGCAAGCAGCTGCAGCTGCTTTGGAAGCGGCCGCAGCATCCGCGGCAGCAGCTGCAGGCGCCTCTACCTCGCAGAGTCGCAGCGAAGCTGTTGCAACATCATCCACGACAGGCACTGCAGGTATGTTGACATTCCCGTAACCATGTGTTCCGCTAATGTAACAATGTTAGTGCATGTGTGTGGCAGCTTACACACAAAATGCTTTTGCTCATTGTATGGCAGCCAACATAAAAAATGCTTTTGCTCATTGTATGGCAGCCAACATACAAAATGTTATTCCTCATTGTTTGGCAGCCAACATACAAAATGTTATTCCTCATTGTTTGGCAGCCAACATGCACAATGTTTTTGCTCATTGTATGGCAGCCAACATACAAAATGCTTTTGCTCATTGTATGGCAGCCATCATACAAAATGCGTTTGCTCATTGTATGGCAGCCATCATACAAAATGCCTTTGCTCATTGTATGTCAGCCAACATACACAATGTTTTTGCTCATTGTATGGCAGCCAACATACAAAATGTTATTGCTGAATGTATGGCAGCCAACAAACAAAATGTTATTGCTGAATGTATGGCAGCCAACATACAAAATGTTATTCCTCATTATTTGGCAGCCAACATACAAAATGTTATTGCTCAATGTATGGCAGCCAACATACAAAATGTTATTGCTCATTGTATGGCAGCCAACATACAAAATGTTATTGCTCATTGTATGGCAGCCAACATACAATATAAGAACATCATTGTCGCTTCTCTGATGCAGGTAACACCAAGATACACGAAGAGGGCAACGCAGCTACATCTGGACAGGTTCAGCCTCGCCGCAGCCAGAGAATCAGAGAGGAGCAGAGCGTGCTTGCTGCAGCTCTCGAGGATGCTGGTGCCGACATGTTTGCCGAACCGGAAGTGCCCCAGCCCTCTGAACCGTCTTCTCTCGACATGGAGGTCAACAGCTGGGCCAAAGATGTGAAGAAGGGCCGTAGCTGCAACATCCTCAAGTATATGCGGAAGCATGACAAAATCTATCCTACCTTCCACCTTGCTGCGCTTGACCTGTTCGCCGTTCCGGCGACAAGCACACCATCGGAGCGCCTTTTCTCACTGGGTCGGCACATCATCACAGACTTCCGTCAGTCACTCGTCGACCTAACTATCAAGAATCTCATGCTGCTGAAGTCATGGGTGAACGAGCCTCTCTTGGAAAACTTCCCAGTCACACCCAATGGCGACGTTGCTCCAGAACTGGAGGAAGAAGAGAAGCGTGTAAATCTCCTCCGTCGACCAGCGCAGGTTGCACATGAAGAGCAGGTTCAAGAGGGTGATGACAGTCTTGACTATGAGGATGTCATGGATGATGAGCTCATTGCTCGTGGCAATGTTGAGGGTGATGGTGCATGTGATGATGATGCAGGTAGTGAGTAGAGAATGTAGGAGGGCAGGTATGCCGTCATGCTGTGAAGTTGTTAGCAATGTTTGCAAACGTAGGAGGGCAGACATGCCGTCATGCTGTGATGTTTGCAATACTAGCAACTGTAGAAGGGCAGGCATTCCGTCATGCTGTTGTTATGTTACCAGTCATGCATGGAGAAAAACAGTTTATGTGACATTGCAACAAAACCACACTTTCCACCATCATGCTCCTTGTCAGAAAATTTAAAGAGCTAAAGAGGACCTCAGAAACTTCACTCAACATTGAACTCTAACCCCTCCACTAAGTGAAAGAAAGAGCAAAAATGACTGGATTTGTCTGGATTCGGGAATCTACCAGGATTCGCGAATCCTGGATTCGGATCCGCGAATCTGAATCCAGACAGTGGATTCAAACCGCGAATCCGAATCCAGGCTAGGATTCGGGAACCGGATTTGGTGTGCAGGCTTAGCCAGGGGAGGTGCTTCAATGGTGACCTATCAAAGTGCCCTTCTCTGGCCCAGAAGTCGAGGAGGAGTTCATCCTGGTCAATGAGGTCTCCTTGGTTACCTCCTTTGTGGCCCTGGTACATTTGGAGCCTGTTGGAGCTGAATCCGGATCACCAGTGGTGGAGCATCCCGTCACCCATGACGAGTACAAGATTCCACCCATCAACAACCCAAACTTTGGACTAGGCTAACTTTCATAATACTTGCTGACATTGAGTGATGCAAAACTCAATCCTGCATGGAAAAATCCAAGGAATCCAAATCTGAAACCAGATCAGATGTTCAACGACTTCCTATTGGTCAAACCAAGGAAAACGATCAACGGCACTCATGGCAAGGGGCACACAATGTCAACACCTGCTCCTCCTTTCGCGTGGTCAGGTGCTTCCACGCATCATGGATTCAAGGCTCTCCGCTCCAAGGGCTCTCTGGATGATCTCCTTTCTCTCCAAAGAGGAAATGACGGATCGAATTCTGCTGGTCCCCTGGAGGCACGCGTACCAGAGCATTGAAATCTGACAGGAGCACCAGTGTGTTGGCGGCATCGGGTGTTCGAGCAAGGTAATAGTCCTCAAGCCCATGCTCTGCCGCCCATGAAAGGAAGATGTCCCTCCATGACAGAAATTCATGCGCACCAAGAAATGGTGGCGTCAAGTCCTTGTAGGAAAGGACCTTTCTCTGGTCGTCCTGCGTCATTCCTGTGTAGGCGTTGCCTGTGTTGGCACCGGCAATTTCTCTGCGTGGTGAGGCATGAGATGCCGTGAACTCCAAAGGGAAGAGGCATCATGATAGTGAGACAAGGGGGATATGGTTGGTTTTTCCTTGCCATGAGTGCCATTGAGCGGATTTCTCTGCTGAGAAATGTAGAGCAGATGTACGCATGATCTGAGTAAAGTTTTGATTTTTTTTTAGATTTCACGATGCAGGATCGAGCTTTGAATCACTCAATTTGGTTAAGTGAGAAGAAGTTTAGCCTCACCCAAAGTTTGGGTGCTAGAGTGGCGTAATCTAGTACCCGCAAGTAGCGACGGGTAGTTTGCTGCCAGTGGTCCAAGTTCGGCCCCACCAGGCTCTGAAGGCACCCAAGGTAAAAAGGAAGGATCCAATAAGGTCTCCTCATGTAGGAAGAACATGGCCTTAATTTCTGGGCCAAGGAAGAACATGTCGTCATTAATGCACCTCCCCTAGCCTAGCGTTCAGGGCATGGTGGGTGGCTCTTTGGATTACTTCCACGGCCATAGCAGGCTATACTGCTCCGATTTGAGCGTGATTGGATGCACTGGAAAGCTTAGATCACAGGCTAAATGGATCAGATAAATTGCAGTCAAAATAATGCCATAACAAGCTTATACTTACCAATCTATTTTGTGGATCTTTCTGTCTCCCACTCTTGATTGTGATCCTTGTGCTAAACACTCCTCACCATTGTCTCTCCTAAGGCGCATTAAATAGCTGCAGCGTGGGGCACAGGGGGCTAGGTATCCATGAGTGTGCATCCACATCCACTAGACCCAACACATCTGTCCCTACTGCATACAGTCCGGCTCCGGGTGGTCGCCTTTGTCCCTTGCACTCTTCCTCTCACTCTTTTCCTTCTGCTGGTCATTTTGTGGCCGATAATCCTTCATTCCTGGTCTTTGTCCCTGCCACTAACCTGCTGGCTCCCACCACCTATCTGAAATTGCTTGGCCTGGCTGCATCTATCGTCCAGCCAAACTGAGCATGCGGCTACTGCCTCATTGCAGACAAATTCTTCCAAGCTGTCGCAGCCCCTGAGTCTAGTCCCCTTGCATGTCCCACCTTCGATGCCACTGCACTCATTAAGCTTGGCAGCACGGTGTCCCACCTGATCCAGGTACAGTCCGCCAGGCTCGCTCCACTTTAGATGCGGCTCTCTGGAAACAGGTCATGCGTGAGAAGATCGATGTGATTGCAATGCATGGAGTTTAGGAAGAGGTGGACCTTCCACCTGGTTGCAAATCCATTGCCGCCCGTCGGGTGTTTTGGCACAAGCGCAAGCCTAATAACATGGTTGAGCACTGTAAGGCTCGCCTCATTTCCAACAGTTTTTTCCATGTCCTTGGCTTGGAATTTGATGCCACTTTAGCCCCTACGTAGGAGTACACCACTACCAAGGTGCTCCTGAACCAGGTGGCTTAGTACGACTGGAAGCTGCATTAGACATAAATCAGCTCCACATATTGCACAATCAACTGAACGAGGAGATCTACTAGGCTCAGCCATCTGGCTTTGACGATGGTACCGGCCATTTCTGGAGTGTTTGCAAGGCCTTGTGCAGATTAAAGCAGTATTCACGCTACTAGAACCTCAAGATCTCTGCCACCCTTGAGTGTGGTGGCTTTATTTGCAGTCCAGTCGACCCCGTTCCCTTCGTGAGTGACCCGTCAACACCATTCGTCACTGTCTTGGTGTACGTCGATTACATCTTGATGGCCTCTCCAGATTCTAACGCTATCTAGACTATGAAGGCCCTCCTCCATTCTTCGTACAAGATGAAGGGTCTCAGTCATTACCCTGTCTTTTTAGGCATGGAGATTGTGCATGACCGTTAATGACGAGTCCTACATGTGCATCAGGTAGGATACATTTGCACCCTGGGGGATCATTTTGTGGACCTGTTGGCTGATGTTCCCCATGCCTCCATACCCATGACGCCACCAGGGCAAGGGCTCCTGAAGACAGCTGATCCTGGCTGGCTAGGGGAGCCCGTTGACGTAATGATGTACATTCAGGTTTTCGGGTCTCTGATGTTCCTTGATACCACCACATGTGCTCACGCTGCCTTCATAGTCAGCTCAAGCTCAAAATGGAGGCGACACAGGCACTGGGATAACTGGGTCAAGAACCCAGTTCTCCCAATGCATGTTTTGCCTCCATTTCGAGACAGAGTTACGTGTCTCCCGCTATGTTGTGACCACTCCTCATCTGGGCTTGTGCTTTTGTACACAACCCTCTGTTGTGGTTTACAAGTATACAGACTAAGATTGGGCCCAAGATTGTGATGCACGTAGCCAATCAGGGTACATGTTCCTCATCAGAAGCACTGTTGTCTCTTAGAAAAATGAAAACCAAGGTTGTGTTGCACGCAGCTCGACTGAGGCTGAGCCTTGGGTTTCAATGTCTGTGAGATCATCTAATTGTGCCGCCTTACATAGCAGCTGTGCAAGCCCATCCATTACATCACGCTTTACTAAAACAACAAGAGCACGCACTGAATCACTGAGCACAATGGCATGGATCACATTCACACAAAACATAATAACATCAAGCATCAATTTGTACATGAATGCATTACATGTGGTGACATATGCCTGCTTGGTGTTGACATGCGGTAGCAGCATGCTAACTGTCTCACCAAGGCGCTGCAATGGCAACTTCAAAATCTCTGTGCATGCTATTGGTCTTCAGCCCTTTCGTAGTGATCCCTGTAGATATGTGCGTGCCACTGTGTTCTATGTTCCTTCTTTTGTGGCTCCTTCTGGCCTTGTGGCTGTGCCCCTTCTATGATTACATCGAGTGGCGCCTAGGGGCCATGGGAGGGTGTTGCTGTGGTGCCAGTCCCAGTGACCTTTGAACCTGATGCCACTCCCTTGTAGGCACTGTACAATGGTCAAAAGCTACTTTGACAGCACCGGGCTGAATTTCGCAGCTCTCAAATGTTCACCGGAGTTTCCTTGGTGGCCAGTTTCTGGAACCATTGCTTGGTGGTCATGCATTTGGCTTGACTATGTAGGTCTCTGCCTTGTGTGTCTGTTGCTACTTTTGAAGGGTCATTCGGAAAGACAAGCAACTTGTACAGTTCTCAAGACCGTTTTGGATTCTGTATTGGAACTGCTAGGTAATCTTGTGGTATTTTGTGCCAGTTTGGAGGATGCCTTGTGCAGATGCACGCTCCAAAGGGAGGAGTAACTTATTCATTCTGTAAGCTTACAGTTTAAACAATTTCTTTGCCATCTCTCTACCCTTTCAAGCACCGTCTGACATGTTGTAATCTGTGCAACGTATCCTCTAACAACGAATGGTGGTTAGGTGGTTTCTCAATTCCCTCACTGATGTGATTAGTCCCCATGTGTTTGTACAGCTTAGCATGACCATTTGGCCGTGTCCATGCTCGTTCAGATCACTGATGTGGAGCCAGTTGGATCTAGAGCGTTGTTGTGTGGTGGTCCACCCACCAACAGCTGCAAGACAGCTACCACAGCGTCCCGACTGCTTGCTGGGACATTTTGCAATTTTTTGCCAGACTCCAGAGTTTTCTCCATGGACTGGCCTTGGGCCAGATTTTCATGGTTCTGTATGTGTGCCCACTAGTCGTGCTGGACCAATGTAGTGGTTGCGTCCGGCTCAAGACTCTGCATCTGTAGGTTCAGACAATTCTACATTCAGATGTTTCTGCCCTGAGTTATGGCCAAAAAAAAGGTTTTGGGCAAGGATTTCAGAATAACTGACCTTGTCGTGTGCGTCACCCACCGTTTGCCGCCGCAAGTGTTTATGTTGTGGAATTTTCAGTTTCCATATCTCTCTAGAAATTGAACCGATTGAAGCTTATGAGACCTTGCGCATCTGCCCTGGCCAAACCCTTGTTCTTGCACCTGCTTTCCATGTTGGTGCATGAGCTGAATGGAAATCATTGCAACGTCAATGAAAATAAAGATATGAAGCATCTAGGCATCTTCTCACACCCATCGTGTGCCACAAAAACTATTCATTCTGTTTTCTTGCCAGTTGCCATTTGTCTCTGTTCAATAAAGCATCTGAAGCTTATGAGACTATTCATGTCTCCTGTAGCCAAACACTTGTTGTTATTGCACTTGCCGTGTGTACCAGTGCATCAGCTGACTGGACAGTGTTGCCACTTCAGTGACAGCAGAGCCAGGAAGCTTCTAAGAAACTTCTCATGGATACCTGCCAATTCCCAATACATAAGTCTTTTGTGGGCTCATTGTGTTGGTTTATGTGTCACAGACACGTAGTGACCTCTGTCCTTGTTGCATACTCAGCACACTGATGCAGATGACTGAACGTGGAGAGATCCTGTCACCAGCAACTCCATTTTGGGGGAGATGCAGCTATGCAGCAGCAAAACCAAGTGGCGGTTTGGCCCCATGAAAACTGGACGTGAGGTATTAGCAGCAATTGTGCCTCTTCTCTGTCTGATCACATGCCCACAGGCTCACACTTATCTTTCTGCTCATATTGGAGCAGCCCTGGTTTTATTTGGAGACTTGGTGTTGGTTTCTGGCAGTAGCCAGGTTCACACCCCAGACTAGACACTGTTGATCTTTTGGTATGGTCGCCCTTTAACTGATGTTTTGTGGAGGTTCAAGTCCTGCTCCAGTCGAGGGTTTTAAGCGATTGTGATCCCGCTGGTTACCTGCTCTTTCTCTCGCCCTCCGTCACTTAACACTACTCTTCGTTGTGACTGTGTGTCCCTGCCTATCCAGGTTGGAGTGAAGAGGGGGGTGAATTTTACATCCTACTCTTGAGGTAACCAAAAAAAAAAAAACTCTTTGTTGTGACTCGCATCTCTTCGCGAGCTTACTTTGAATGCACATGAACCTCCACGAATTTTCCATGCATGTCGCTTGTAAGACCCTGTTTCTCCCTCCATGCCCTTTGTCTACACCTACTGGTGTCGGAGCATGAGGAAAAGCCTCCTTCCTTGCAAAATCGGGCCATTTTCAGTTGTGCCCTGAGATCCAGGCCGTGGAAACCACCACCACCGCCGCCGCTGCCACCGCCGGTGCTGCTATAGTTGTCGTGCCACTGTAACACTGCGCATCGCAACCGTTCTGAGCCACACTCTGGCCCACAGCCGCGCAGGAGGCAGCTGTGGCCGTGGAGAGCTTTGCTTCATCACTCTGCCTCCATCCTCAGTCTTCAGGCCCACCAGTTACTATAGCCGCATTTTGAGCAAGTGCTTCCACCCTAACTGCGCGTATTGCAGCTGTGGGCAGCCGCACAAGGAGTAACGGTCGATCTGAGGGGATCCATACGCCTGTGGAAGGCCATTCTTTTTGCGGCCAGCTATCCTACACTGCCCCAGCCAACTCCCGACCAACTGCTGCAGCCACAGCATCACGGAAACAGCAGCTGTGTCACAGCAGCAACCGTATTAGCCGTCACCTTGGCTGCTCTCATGGCTGCTGCAACAGTGTCCATAGCATCGCAGCAGCCTTGGCATCATAGTAAACGCACCCACACCACTGCAGCAGTCCCAGCAGCCACAGCAGCCATCCGCAGCAGCAGTTACCACAGTCACAGCTGCTGCAATCGTTTCTTCATCCTCTCAGCAGCCGTGAGGTTGCCGCCACGTCAACTTCGTCACAGCCCCAAAGGCAGCAGCCCAAGGCAACTGCACCCACAAACATTGCAGTTGTGCCTACAAGTGCCGCAGCATCACGACTGCAGCATTGTAGCAGTTGACAGTGTCAGCAGTAACTGCAATGCAGGCTACTGTGGACTGTGCATAAGTGAGGGAGGGGTGCCTGTAGCAGCAACGTAGATCCACAGCTATCAAGCTACACTCATCCAGTGGTTTGTGGATAGCAGTAGAGCCAACTCAGTGGCATTGGCAGTCACCATCTTTCACCACGAGATACGCGGAAAGCGAAACGCTGGGCGTGTCACTACTAAGGCTGCACACAAATCCTTGGATTTTTTAATCTGGTTCACGAATCTTGAATCCCGACCCGGATTCACAAATCTGAATCCAGTATTGTTTCTCAGACTGAGATTCGGGAATCCAGTCACGAATCCTTGGGAAAACGAGTGGCAGAGAAATTCAGAAGCAGGTGGGTTCATATCCGGCATCAGACTTGCGATGGCCATCGTTTGGACTTTCAAATCTGTGATATCGGAATCTGGATGGTTGCCGGCCGATCGTGGGACACTCAAGCACGTAACAAGCGTGTACCAGGTCACTGACCTGGCACATGCATAAGACATTGACGGCCGCTGTTTGTTCGCAAAACCTATGCAGAAGAATGGCAATCGTACACACAAAATCCAGGTCCTCGTACCTTCACACCAATGTTGCGACCGTCCAAGCACCTGATTCGGACGAATGATGCCACTGCCCGAGCCTGGGGTCATGCCATTCAAAGGTCCAATGTCAAGCCAGGCGAACGCGAGTCTGGACCCTAGGCTTGGGTGTCAGGCTAGACTTGGCTAATGCTGTGCCTCACTGTCACCTGCATGCTAGGAGCGTGAAAACAGATTTCCTAGTTGGTAGGGTAAGGGGGGAAGGCAAGGAGGGGGTGTGGGCGGAACCACAAGGTTGATTACTTGCCTCCATGGGAGCTGACACATGGCGAACCACTGACGTACCACGTCTGCCTTTTCCAGAGATTAGAGCCACCACGTATGAATATTTCAACTTCACAAACTGGTACATAAGACCATCGACTTTGTTGTTCCCTGAGAACATGTTGGCCATCACGCATGAATTCACGCATCAGCAGCAGTTGTTGCAAGATGTCTGTGTGGATTGAGAAGAGTTCTCGAATTCTACAGGATTTGTGAATCTTGGATCCAGATCCACGAATCCAAATCCACTGGCAGATTTGGACTCCCAAATTTGGATCCAGCCTGGGATTTGCAAAACGGATTTGGTGTGCAGACTTACTCACCACCGTGGCTTGAGTGGTGAACCCCTCGTGGACGAGCACGCCTCAGCAACATTGTAACGTGCACCACTTCCAGATCTGGTGAGATAATCTCTCCCACACACCCAGCACACCTTAGGGGGGACTCAGCAGATGCATAACCTTGCACAGATGGAGGTCGGTACAGCTAAGCTCTACGCAACACTCACCCAGAACACAATTGATCTTGCAGGTTAACTGACGTGTGCTGCCTCTGCCAGTATAGATACCATTACAGCAGTAGCAGCCACCTTGTATTTGCAGCTAGAGCATCGCATGCTCCTACCTCCATCTCAGCAGGGAATACAACTGAGGCCTACATTGTGGACGTAGTAGTCATTGGGCCAGTTGCGGCAGTTTCTGATAACATTGGCACACTAGTCGCTGCATCCACTTCTGCTATTGCCTCTGCAGCAGCATCTGCAACACCTGCCACAGTAGCAGCCGCAGTAGTTATCCGCACCTCCACAGTTTAAGCCATCACATCCGCCACATCTGCGCCATCTGCCGCCACAAACCTCCTAACGGTTGACATCTCAGTAGCTGCCGTCCTCACCACCTTCTGTGCAGCAGTTATCACTGGGACCCTTGCTCTAATGGTCCTGGCTACCTCCACCATCTATGTTCTCTCTGTTGCCACCAATTTATCTATCCCACCGCTGCTCATATTCCTTCACTCTCCCTGTGAATCCTCTACTTCCTCTGCTTCCTCTGCTTCCTTTGCTTCCTCCACTTCTGCAAACTAGTGTGGTCCTTTCTTTGCATGCACCTCCCTCGCTAGTGTCTTGTCTTTGCCCTTGCTGCTATGACTTATTTCCTGGCTTGGGATTGGCCCATCGTGCACCACTCACCAAGCGTGCCTAGGGCACCTCCATTTTGTCACTCCCACTGGGGCTAGGGAAACTCTGGCAAAATCTTTGGCAAAGCCCCTCCATTGTCACCATGCCAGGTGAGGATGAGTCAGTCATAGCAGACCTTCATCGCCCGCTTGGTCGTACTCGCAAGACCCAACGTGAAGCTGAGGACTGCTTGGCAGCAGACAATTACGCTGCCTTTGCTAACGAGGTAGCAGCAGCTGTGCTTGTGCATCTGCCCGCGACATCAACTGATTCTGTTATTGATGCCACTGCTGGCACTCGTCCTTGTGCTTCTCCTATTCCATCTGCTACTGGCACCTCTGCTGCTACTGCTCCTAACCTTGCTGCTGCTATACCTGTTGCTGCACCGTGCCAGTGTGACTTCTGTTCTCATCCGCTAATTCTTTCCTTTGGTCTTTCCTCCTCCTCCTTGGAGGTGCGCTAAAGCGCCTGGGCTCAGGGGGAACATCTGTAGGTGTACTACTCTCCAGCTGATCCTTTCGTTGATCCCCCTTTCACAATTGTCCCTTCTGAGGTTGCCCGTGCTGTCCGTGCTCTCATCCACTCTGCACCTGAGCACCTCGTCGATGATTTTTTCACCTTCAACACTGATCTAGCCACCCGCAGGATGGCCTATCCAATTGGTGTGTACGCAATACTTTATCTCTGCAACACCAGTTCCGGCAAGGCTACTTAGGTTGCAATCACAGTTAGTTCAACGTGATCCTGATGCATGCTGACAAAACCGGTAATGCCTGCCGAGCTCAAGGGCTCAAGCTTGGTGAGGCTAGGATTGGCCAGCTATCCGCCGTCCTCAGTATGGTCAACTGGCTCATTCCTTAGCTCTCCAACCTTCTTTGTGACATCAAAGCAGATTAATTGCAGCATCTTGCGTCCAAGCCTATTCCGCCAAAGATCCTGCCTGGTGTAGGTACTCTCTGGGATTACACCGCCAAGCTCCTCGCCGCCTGGTGGACCATCCTTCATAACAAGCAACTTCATTTCTCTGCTTTCACCGGGGTTGTAGCCCTCATTATTGTCTCGCTGCCATCCTCCTTTTCCTCCACATTCTCTTTTTCCTCCTCTTCACCTTCTATCTCCACTGCCACCGCTCTTTCTTTGCAGTGTCGTGGCTGTGGCAAGGGTGTTGGAAAGGGCAAGGGTAAAGAGGGGACCCCCACTTCTTCTTCTCACGTTCCTAGCACTGCTGTGTGTTGGAACTGTGACTCCACCAAGAAATCTATTTGCAGCTCCTCCTGATGACATGTGTCTTGCCCGTGCCATGCGTGCCCATTGGGCGCACATTGCCAGAGCCTCTACGGCCTTCTCCGCCTCCAGCTCCAGCACCTCCTCTCCGTCCTCCACCAGCACTCCTGTTCAGGCCTAATCCACCACCAGTGTCCTCTCCTGTCCACCGCCTGCCCCGTACCCTTGGGGTTGGCTGCATGTGTATGTGTCAACCGGCCTGAGGCAAACGGACTAGAAAACAGGGCTGACACAATGGCACCTGTTGTCCACTCCTAGCATTTCATCTAGGAGAAGATATCACCCCATGGATCACGGTTCCACACTGAGCAGTTTCTAGGCAATCACTTACTAGCAGCTGTGTCCACTTAACACTTGGTCACTTTCACGCAAGTTGCTGGTCAGAGACTAAATCCTTGAGCTTAGACCAACCAGTGCCTTCTTTGCATTGTTCTTTGGTTGGACAGTTCTGTGAGGATCATTTAAGGCCAGATTTTCTGATTAGAATGGGGAATGAGCCTGGCACATATAGTCCTAGGCCTGACATCTGAAGTGTGTTGGTATGGCACTTTTAGGAGTGGCCACTCCACACCACCTCACCAGTTTGCCAATTGGCGCATCCACTGACTGCCAAGTGGCACATCCTTCTCATGCATGGAGAAATTTCTAGGAAACTTCCCCTTTGCAGAAAGGTCAAAATCCTTCCTACTCACATCAAGGCTTGATCGCATGACCTGTTGTCCCCGAGTCTTCTATCCATTACGCTACACTGCTGGCGTCTCGCTTGGACTTGCACCACAAACAAGACTTGGGGGACTTTTTCCAACGGAGCAGCGCATGCCCAACCTGTCCGCTAGCTATAGCAATGGCCAAGGGGGCATAGAATAAGTACAGTATGGGCCTCCTTTCTCCACCTATGCCGGCCCTCCTTGGTACTCTGAACCCTCGGGTCTCTCAAGCATGGTCCTCGCGGCGTCAGGATGATGGCTAGCGCCAGCTTGAGCAGTCTCTCCTCCAACTTCTTTGCCTTTGCCATCATGGAGGTAAGAGTGGTACTACCTTGGCCAGATTTTCTGTGTGTCAGACTGATGATGTCCTTCAGTGGGACCCCCTGACCATGTCTTAGGTTCATTTTTTGCATCTCTCCCGTGGGTGAGGCATTGGCAGTTTGTCGCTCTTCCTCGCATTTTTGCTTTCTATGATCGGTCAGCCCCGTCTCTTCCCCTTGTTGGCATTGTTGCAACCTGTGGCGTCCTTCCCCATGTATGTGCGTCTTGTGGCTTTTGCATTTTTCACTTCACATGACGTCTGAGCGCTCATTGTTTACCTTGTTAGGCCCTTCTGGTTCCATTTCCTTTTTTGTATTGCATCAGGTCAGTTTCTTCTCAGGGTTGCTTCTCACTACAAAGCCATATCAACAAACGGTTTGTAAAACGGTGGACCCTTGGCCAAGCTAGGTCCACAACTACATGGCACCACTGGGAAAAAATACAAGTGCTCCAGTCACGATTTGACCTAGTGCTAGGGGTGAGGTTGCTAGTCGACTTCACCTGTCATGCCGGCGAACGAGGCTTGTCGGAGAGCATGCTCGCTTGATGGCAAAAGCCCTCAACAGCCAAGAAAAGGACGTGCGCAAATGCGCGCACCTCAAATGGAGCATGCAATATGTCACCTGCAAGGTGGAAAGCGATGGTCAGCTACAGCTGACCATCTATGCCTAACCAAAGACAAGTTCGTTATGTTGGTCTGACATAGGTCTCAAAAGTAAAGGCAAGCGATGGTCGGCTATAGCTGAAAGACTAAAAAAGTTTTGCTCTGAAAGCCTAAGCACAGGGTTAGACCGTCAAGCCCGGGCGATGAAGGAGATGGAGCATGCAGTCAGGATGGAGGTGACCACCTGTGAGGAGGATGGGGATCATGTGCCTTTACAAGTATGTTGCCTCTTTGCCTCCTCCACTCCTCCTCCTCCTCCTACCAGCATGCCCTACACACTCACGGCCACCAGAAGAGGAGAAACATGTACCGTAGGAGATTAACACGCCCCCTTGGATGGGAGTGCAGCAGGCATGCAGCCCAGTTGTTACAGTTGAAGCAGGAGAGAGGACGATGATAGAGACTTCCTACTGAGGAGGTGAGGAAATCTGTCAGCTGTGCCTTCCTACTGATGGCACACACCACCACAGTCCAAGCATCCACTGCCTCTCAGACAAAGTGATGTTTGACACTGATATGCTTTGTGCAATGATGCAACACACCATCATTCGCTTCAAGGCGGGGTGCGGCTTAGCTGTCACTGTGTACAACAGCTGCGTGAACGCCAAGTTCTTCAAGCAAGCCGGATCCCCTAACATGATGCGTCACCCAATGCCATACATTCTACCTCAGCCACGCTACGTGGTACACATGACTGTTTTTCACTCGGCCAAGACGCTGCACTTCCCCATACATAAAACACATAGCCACCCCAACTACAAGCTGCACGGGCACACGCATAATCATTGTCAAAGTAACCGTCTAGAACAGGACTGGTGGCAAGGGTAAACACTATACCTAGAGCGACAGTTTCGCACGCATAACGCAGGAGTGACTGCGAGCTGCACGGTCAAGCGCGTATTCAATCAATGTGCTAGGTGCGCACATTGACTATACGTGCAATGTCAATACATGTGGTTGAGGCAAGATATGAGAGGCTGCCAGTGATCTGACTATGGAGTGTAGGATATGTGTTAGGGCGGTAATCTGTGGTGCGTACATCCAACAGATGTGCATAGACGTCAGGGCCCATGGGAGTGGTTTGTCATGGAAGGTGATGCACCAGGTGTTGAAAACATGCAGTGAGATGAGCGATAAAACAGCCTTGATAAAGTGTCAGTTTCCATGCTGTGCGATCACGTGTGATGGTCATGCCACGGAAGTTCGCCTCACCAAGATCTTTCATTCTGTATTGATCTGTAAGTAGTGCTTTGGCTTGTGCAATGAGTGTGAGGGAGGGAGAAAAGATCAGCAGATCATCCACATAGACCAACAATGTAATAGGCAGACATTTGTCCCAGCGTAGGAATAGTGAGGGGTCACACAGACTCTATGTGAACCCACCACTCTCCAAGGTGTTTCGGATCTCTTTGCTCCAACACCAAGGTGCTTGATTTAAGCCATAGAGAGCCTTGAGCAAAATCCCTACCCAGTATGTGCCGTCCTCAAAGCCCTCTGGATGTTGCACATATGATTCTTCTTCTATTGGCCAAATCAAAAAGGCATTTTTTACATCCATTTGGTGGATTTCCCAATCTTGTGAGTAATGTACAACTGGTCCCAAACTTGCGCACAGGGAAACATGTGTCTGTGAAGTCCTGTCCTGGGATTTGATGGAAGCCCTCTGCCACAAGCCTTGCTTTATTCTTCTCAATCAAGCCTTTGAGGTTCTCTTCAGTTTGAACACTCATTTGACATCGATGGCCTTCCATCCAGGAGGTAAAGGCACCAACCCAAACACTTCATGCTCGAGCATTATGTTCAATTCTTCATCCATTGATTTTTCCCATTTAGTGGCATCCGGACGTCCCGTGGCTTCAAACACGCTCAATGGCTCAATGGTCCATCCCTGTAGTGCCGACAGTGTGGTAGAACCGTTTATTTTCAACTCTGGGCAGATCACGCACAGATCGCTGCACGGGGACGGGTGGTGGTGTTTCCTCACTCTGCACCTCCACAAGGGGGGTCAGCGGGGTGAGACCTGCTGGCACCTGAGTGTCACTGGAGTCTGAGCTGGCCGAGTCTGTAGATGAAAGAGGATTTCTTGGAACAGGGTCAGCCATCTCCTTGTCCCTCTTTGGTTCCTGCGAGTCCTGTGACCTGAATCTTGTGGCTGGAGAGGCATAAACACAGGCAAATACATGCATTCAGGGAAGTTCTCTCTCGAGGTGAGAGTAGGTACATGACGCATTGTGCAAAATGACACATAAATCATCTGTTCCAAGAAGGAGGTATTTTGAATCTTGACAAAGCAATGGTTTGTAGGGTCCCAAAATCGTCATGCCTTGGAGGCATGGGAGGCCCCAACAAACACACCGCCAACCACGTGAAGTCACTCTTGTTGTGGTGGTACAAACCACACATAGGCCATTGTACCCCACACCCTGGCTGCCTCAGGTCAACCTTCTCTTTGAACCAGCATTCCCATGGAGTGACAGACTTGGACAGTGGCCCTTGTGGCACACGTTTCCATACCTAGGTGATGTATTCTAAAGGATCTTCCCAAGAGCCAAACAACAGACCAAACTCACTGAGCAGTGTGCGTAAAGCATCACCAAGGGTTCTTTGCCAACATTCAGTCGCTCCATTTTGTTGTGGCGTGTATGGGGCAATGTTGACCTCGTTTTCCATTGTAAGGGGGTTACAACAGCAACGGTACTGCGATGTACATCGTTGTAACATTGTTGTAGTTGTGGGGTGTAAGGGGCACTCGGAGAGAACCAGGGGTCCAATTTCGGTCCAGCGGACCATCGCACTTCGACAAAATGCGATTTTTGCCGAACGGCCATTTCGACCCTCGGAGGATTTTTTTCAATCTTTTTTCAACCATCAAAGGCTTCTGTGGACATAGAGGGTTTGTGCAATATGCATGCATTACATTTTTTCCAGGTGGTGCCAGGTGGTTCATGCAGTTCAGGCATTGGACAAAAATCTTGCCACATCTGCCACTTGGTGCCATGCATTTAGTCATTGGACGAATCGAACCTGCCACATCGCCACCTGGCATGAGTGATCGTGAGTCACCGATGTGTGAAGAAAATATCATGACATGTCATTCCATGTCAGCATAGCCCATTTTCACTGTTGCTTTTGCCCCCCCCCCCCCCCCCCGGAGCACCATCCACATCACCCAACCCCACTTAGCCTACCAATCTCGATTACGCAGTCACTACTGTTCCCCTGGTAGTCGTCGGATCGAGACACTTGGTCTCGACCCAACGTGGTCACTATGGCCTTGAGTACCCAAGGCTCTAGGGCTGTCTTGAGCGCCTCACCAAACGTTTCAGCGTCTCCAACATCAGGAGTAACCCAGGCCTTCGACGCTTCCCGCTGGGATCCACCCAGAAGACGTCGCCTCACGGGCGACTTCCTAGCGAAGGAGCTGTCCCGCCACATGGAGAAATGGCCAACCCCGACCAAGAAGGCCCGCTTCCGCTGTGGCAGCTGTGAAAAGATTTCTTCCGGTACCTGCGACCGAATCAGAGGCCATTTTGGCGAGTCCAATGGCAACATCAAGATGTGTCCGCATCCACCCCCAACGGCCCGTGATGCGCTAGGACTTGAGCGTGAGCCCCCACCTCCAGCGGGCTGGAAACCGCATAATGTGCAGCTGTACAAGGGGATGGGTGAGGAGTGGGGGACGGTGGATCTACCTGTAGCATGGACGAAGTTGTGGGAGAAGAGGCAGCGTGGAGAAGAGGCGGCACATGCTGGTTTCACCCTCCTCCAGGACAGCAACGATGATGACCCGAAGCAGCAGCAGCAGCAGCAGTCTACTGTCCGTGCCACCCCATCAATGCATCTCGAAGGAGAGGTGCCCCTCTTTGACATCACCCGGGCTGCTTCTTTCAGACAGACGATGCTTGACCAGCATGCCGAGTGCAAGGCCAACGAGAAGTGCCAGCTGGCCATCGTGAAGGTCATGGCCATCACAGCGAACCCCATATCTTTCTGCCGAGAGTCCGCCATGCTGGAGGTCGTGAAAACTGCCCGCAAGACAACCAACAGCTTCCGCCTTCCAAGCCGTTCAACTAAGGGTGTTCACGAGTCCAGACTCGCGATTCCTTGCAAAAAACTCGGATCTCGAGTCCGAGTCCAGCGTGGGACTCGGACTCGCGATTCTCGTTGCCAGCCGGACTCGGACTCACGAGTCCGAGTCTAGACTCGCGAGTCCGGAAACTCGCGAGTCTTCATACTGTGTACTCGCGAGTCTTGAGTCAGTATACTCGCGAGTCCAGTCAGTGTACGTTTCAACCTTGTGAGCAAGGATGCTCATTGAGTTTCTCAATTTGTATTTCTCCATTTTGAGGACATTTCTCAAGTCATTCTCAATGGTCTATGGCATGGAGTATCCAAGTACTAAACTTAACATATCACACTACACAATTACAACTAACAGCAGACACACTTCCTTGATATCAATGAACACTAGACGCTGACTCACATTGCAATTTGCAACTGCTCAAGTCATTCTGAATGGACTATGGCATGGAGTATCCAAGCACTACACTTAATATATCACACTTCACAATTACAACTAACAACAGACACACTTCCTTGGTAACAATTAACACTGGACAGTGAATTACATTGCTATCAATTAACACGAGACACTGACTAACATCACATTTGCAAGTCATCAAGTAACAATGAACAATAGACACTCAAGCACTCATGTAACCACTTATTGTAATCACCCTTACAGGAAACAGTGAGATTTCATAGTTGGTAGGAATTTGTGGCTGGCCAAGACAAAGCAGGGTGGAGAGAAGTGTAGTGAGAACAAATTTGAGAAACATTACAGAAACTTATGACATCTCAACAACATCATCGTCAACGCCTAAATCATCCCCACCATTCTCGCCCTCATGCTCATCCTCATCATCATCATCACTGTCACTGTCACTCTCTTCACTCTCTTCTCCACCCTCCTGTCCACCCTCGTTGTCTCCTGCAGTTTCTCCCTCCGCTTCTGTTGTCTGAGCAGCCTTTGCCGCTTTCCTAGCAGCACGTCTTGCTGCCTTCTCCTTCCTCTCCACCTCTTCTAACTCTTCTGAAATCTGCCCGGAAGGATGCACAGGGAAGTCCTTGAGAGCTGGGTCGTTGATCCATGTTTTCAAACACAGCAAATCCTGCACGGTAATCTGTGACAGTGAGTGCCTAAAATCTGTCACCACACGTCCCCCAANGGCACAGCTAGCAGGTCCAGCACACACAGCGCAAAAGTAGGGTACTGCCGCTCGTTCTCCTTGTAGAACTTCAATATGTTGCACTTCCGTCCTGCCTTCACGTGCTTCTTGTACGTTTCCACCTCCTCCTCCAGAGTGTCTGGCACCACGACTGTTTCCTCGGCTTCGGGCTCTTCGTACATCTCTTCCATTGGGTCCTCTAGCGCTGCCTCCAGCATGCTCTGCCTCTGCCGCTTGCGTCCCCGCTTTGCTGCAGCCGCAGGACCACTGAGCTGTTGCTGGCTAGAAGATGCTCCTGCTGCTACCTGTGTACTACTGTCGTCTTGAACAGCTTCATCCTCAGCAGTTGCATCCGCTGCCGCCTCTGCTGCAGCCTTTGCTGCTCTCTCTGCCTCGGCTGCAGCTTCTTCCTGCCGCCGGGCTTGCACCTTACTGAAGTACGGCTTCATGAACTCCAGCACCTTGACTTCCAGCTCCACCACAGACTTGATGCCCAGGAGCTGCAACCACAGAGGCAGGACCACATTCAGGGTCAGCATGTCTGGAAGTTGAACCACAAGGACAGCTAGTCAAGTTGTAGACAAAGAGATACCTTGTGAACACGCTCAAGAAATCTGAAGCGGAAACGCGGGTCCACAGCAGTGGCGACCACATGCCGCACACTGCATTTCTTAACATACTTCTCCAGCTGCATGTAAGGGCACAAAGAAAAGAGAGAAGTTAGTGTCTGCAGCACAGAGTGATTGATTGATAGCAAATAACAGTAACCAGCAGCATGAACACACCTTGTCCATGCTGCTCTTTAGGCCCGGTTCCAGAACGAGGAGGAGTTTCTCTGTTGAGTCCAGCACCGCCCTCCTCTCACGCTTCTTCTCAGCGGCAGCAGCCTTGACTCTCCATCCGTGCAGCCTCTGCATGATGTTGCTGAAAAAGGGGAGCACGAGGGAGAGGGTGGGATAATCCTGCCCTGAGATGTCNAGCATGGCAAGCGTTCATGACACTCATCTCCCTCTTTGCCGAGCGCGAGACATAGGTTACGATGTCTCGCGCGGTTTTCAAGTGCTCCTCCACTTGTTCAATGGCAATCAAGTCCTCCACTGCCAGGTTGAGTACATGCCCCATGCACCGTATGTGACCATCCTTTTTGAAAGCGTCGTTCTGCAATGTCAAAAAATTGTCAACAACACTGTCGTTCACGGTGTCGTTGTCGACTGTGAGGCAGTAGATTTTACCCCNTGTCCACAACGTGCTTCCACAGGCACGTCTGAAAGTACCTCTTGTTGAAGCAGACACCCACACCTGCCACTCCCCGCGCCACTGCTACGTTGGTGTGGTCAACCTCGACTGCAACTGCTGCAGCATGTCCTGTTGCCTTCTCCAAGGCCTGCTGCGCCTCTGTTGCTTTCAGCTCCTTCCAGCGTTCATTGTGATCCACCCTCAAGTGCTTCCACATAGAACTAGTCTGGCTGTCCGTCATGGCGAAGGAGCCTTTCAGTCCAGTTCGGTTGGCTGGGCAAAGGGTGCACCATGCTCGCGGCTCACCGGAGATGACGACGACCTCAAAGACGGTCCAGATGACCGACGGCTTCTTAGTGCGCTTGTCCAGCTTCTGCGTCTTAGGGTTGATTGTGGCCTGGACAAGCCTCTTCGGCCCTCTGACGGTAGAGGCAGCAGGAGTCATCTCCTCTGTTGCCATGGTGACGGAGCTGCCGGTGAGGTTATGAGTGAGGCTGAGGCTGACACATGGAGTGCAGGTACGGGTGTCTCGTTTCCCCGCTGGAAAGCGGGGGGCTGTGAAGCGAGGCAACAATGCCGCAAAACGGGTTGATACCCTAGGCGGGTTCCCTCACAGCATGAGCGGGCAGCCAGAAATTTCGGGCAGCCGGCTGACTGGACCACTCGGTGTACCGAGTAAGGGGTGTCAGGGGGTAAGGGGGTAAGGGTAAATTGG
The DNA here is from genome assembly GCA_023375785.1 of Penium margaritaceum. Lineage (NCBI taxonomy): Eukaryota > Viridiplantae > Streptophyta > Zygnematophyceae > Desmidiales > Peniaceae > Penium > Penium margaritaceum. The sequence goes on along the minus strand of SZWC01001721.1, from coordinate 141,063 downwards.
AACTGCGGAGTTGCCGATGTGCAGAGTCGATCCGGAGCTCTCGGCACGTTTCCGGCCGCCGCCGCCCCCCCCCCCCCCTCCCCTCGGATGAGGGACTCGCGATTCCCGAGTCGAGTCGAACCCATAGAACTCGACTCGCGAGTCCGAGACGGGACTCGGACTCGCGAGTCTCGTACTCGAGTCTCGTCTTTTGGCTTACAGGCTTACGTTCAACAGTGGTGAAGGAGCTGCTTCCGGCACTGGACAGGGAGCTGGCAGAGCTGGATATCCCGCTGAAGCAAGCCTGGGACATCTACGGGACGAGCCTCACCGTCGACGAATGGAGCGACAAGCAGATTCGGCCCATCTACAATGCGATGGCCGTCAATGCACAAGGGAGCGTGCACATCTTCATCCGAGATGCCAGCGGCATGTCAAGGGATGCGGAGTACACTGCCAGCATCATCGAGGCTGCAATTTTGGAGGTGGGCCCCTCAAAGGTTGTGTCTTTCATTTGTGACAACACTAGCACCAACAAGAAGGCATTTGGTGAGCTGGCTGTGAAGTACCCCAACATATTCTGGCAGGGCTGTTGTGCACATAACATCGACCTTGTGATGAAAGACGTAGCCACGTGTGCATGGGGGGCTGGAGTGGTTGCTTGTTGTGAGAAGGTTGTATCTTTTTTCCGCAACAATGAGATGCCGCGTGGGTGGCTGAAGGCACGGACCAATGGCAAGGTGTTGGTCAATTGCTGTGACACCCGGTTTGCATCGGTGTTCAGTATGGCAGAGAGGATGCTGGAGTAGAAGGAGAACCTTGAGAAGCTGGTTGAGTCTGACTTGTGGAAGCAGTTGGGCAGCAAAAGGGACAGCGGGTACAAGGCCCGCAAGAAAGAAGTGCGCCGCATTGTGAGTCACAGAGTGTTCTGGGTGCAGGTGAGGCAGTTGAAGGATCTTTTGGAGCCAGTGGTGAGAGCACTGCGAGTGGCAGACAGCCCTGGAGGAGGAGCAGGTGAGATCTATGAGACGCTGCTGGACTGCTGTGAAGAGGTAGCTGCATTGGCGGAGAAGAGAGGGAAGAAAGCAGCCAAGGTTACAAAGGTGCACGTGGACTTTGTCTTGGGCCGGTTGAACCACCGTTGGTCGAAGAACATGAACTGTCCCTTGTACGCTGCTGCCAGACGTGTCCACCCTGAGCACTTTGGAAATGACTTGTCAGGCGACTACGTGACAATGCAGGCTTGGCAGGCTGTGGCAGATGCTCTTGTACCTGAGGAGAAGCATGACCAGCTCATGAAGGAGATGAGTGCATTCCAGAAGGCTCAGGTCATGGTTGAGATCAACCCAACCATCACCGTGAGCAAAAACATTAAGGCTGTTGCTGCTGTTGCAAAGGTGAAATGCCGCACCATGTCTGATGTGGAATGGCACGTGAACTTCACTGCCTACATGCCTGTTCTTCGTGATTTGGCACTCAAGATTCTGTCCCAACCCTGCTCCTCATCTGAATGTGAGAGAGCATTCTCCACCCATGAGCTCATTCACACTGCAAGGAGAAATCGTCTACTTGTATCAACGCTGGAGCTCCTGGTGCATTGCAACGTCAGACTCCGCAAGCACTACGGGTGCAAAGGAAGAAGTGCAGCAGAGCAGCTGGTCAGGGCAGCAGACGAGGAGGAAGGGGAGGCAAGTGAGGATGACGGGGAGATAGTGTCTGAGGAGGAGGAGTTGGGAGAGTGCAACTGTGATGAGGATAGTGATGATGAGGGACAGGATGAGGGGGAGGAGGAGGCAGCAACGTTTGATGATGAAGTGGTAGAGGTTGAGGCAAACATCCGTGTGATGGGGGACTGCCCTGGCCTCCCACATGCACGCCGTGTTCGCATACGTGAGAAGGCTCCATCAACCTCAGCAGCAGTAGCTCGGGATGGTGGGGGGGAAGGAGGGGGAGAGGATGCAGAGGCTGCCGATGATGAGGAGACAGCTGGGACCGAGAGGGGTGATGCAGGTCCAAGCTCACCTACAGCAGCTGCGGCCACACGTGGTCCAAAGAGAGCAGCCACAACAGCAGCAAGTGGCACTGGTGCTGCTGCTGGGGGTAGCCAGAAGCGCCCAGCACGTGGTAGAAAGTAGAGTTTGTGCACAAGTATCATCATGCTCAATTCCATTTGACAAAAGTGTGTTCAAGTTTCCAATTTGCAAACTTGTCCTTCTTCTGGCTGAAATCCATGAATGCCTGACTCATGGTCTTATGCTTGTGAGCCAAGGATTTATTTGTGTCTGCAACATCCAAAGCTTGTACACTTGTTATTTGGGTGGAAAGCTATACATGCTTGTGAGCCAAGAAGATGTTTCAGTACTATACATGAATGAATAGGTCACTTGGGTGTTTCAGGCATTTCTGTGCTTAGAGTAGAACATGTCAAAATGCATAGTGAACTTGTGGTCCAAGCATGCTTCATAATGGGTGTCTCTAAAAAAGTGAATAGTGTTAAAATTGGTGTTTTAGGCTTTGCTGTAGCACTTATATGACCAGTGTTTTGCACTCCAAAGTTGTGGTTTTCATGGTTTTCAAGGCTCCCCCCCCAGGCTCACATTGATGTGGTTCCCCCTAGCTACAACGGTGTACCGTTGTGGACATCATTGTACCGTTGTCCGAGGTACCTAGGTCAACACTGGTATGGGGTTGTACCCTGATGTTTGAATTGTCTCAATTTCAGTTCTACTGTGAGTGTGCCAAGAAACTCTCTTCCTTTTTCTGTTCTCCGCTTGAGTAGTAAGCAACCGGTCTGTCTCTCAACCAAAGGAATCCATCTGGCGATCGCACACCGGGCATCTTCTTTAGTTTTCAGCGTAGAAACCCAACAGAAGTGGCTGTACTCATCAGTTAGATTCAACGCATAAAGTGACCAATACTGGATTGATGGCACTGGCATCGTTCCTGTCAGGTCCGCATGTACCAGTGCCATAGGTTTAGTTGCTACATTGTCTGACTTAGGGGATGTTTTCCTACAGGCCTTCCCTTCATGACACTGAAGACATATGTCTGCTTTGAGACCATGATGACAGTTGCTGGGAAACAGGCCATGTGCTCGAATGTGTTGTAGTAATTGATTATTTCGGTGATTGTTTCATGTTTCGACGACTGCTGATGTGCGCGAGGCGAATGAGGATGAGTTCAGTATGTGTTGCATCAGTGCTTGTGACAACGTACATTTGGGGATGGTTCACTTGTGATTGGAAAAAAGGGAACAAGATGAGTTTGTATAGCAAGTCAGTGTGCAGCGGTCCATCAGCCAGCAAGGCACTAGACGCATCAAACAGCATGCAGCACTGTTTTTGTGCAAGTGCAGACACATTGGCTTGTTGATCTAGTTTGCCCCCCAACAGAAATTTCACTTTCAGCTGCGGCACATACAGGAAGCCAGTCAGCCACAGAAACCACCTGGTGCTTGAAGAGCCACTGTTCCCATACCTTCAACCGACAGCACTTCTCCAGACCCAGTCTTCACACCCTCAACATCACGCATGGCATGCAATGTGACAAACTGCTGGGAGGGGGGGGATGGAAGTGTCAAACAGCCACTTATGGATAGGCAATGCATGCGTTGTGGTAATGTGCATGTGACCCAACCCCTGACCTAGTGGCTGTGGCCTGGCAATCGGCTCAGGTTGATGCAGCTCCATGGGCACGCTCCACCCTGGTCTGGGTGGAAGAAGAAAGGTTTGTTGTGGCTCGGTCATCTCAGCATACACCCTCGGTGCCCACGCCAAAGCGGGAGCTGGTGCACTGACATATGGAGAAATGAGCATAGGCCCCTGGTATGGCTGTGCAGGTGGAGCAGAGAATATTGGGTACATGGGCAACTGCAACTACTGTGGACCAAGAGTTACTGCTCCAAACGGTGCCGGCCCTTGTGGTCCAACCACGGCCTGATTCACCCATGCTCGAGTGTGCAGGTTCTTATTGGGATGAGAGAACAACGTAGGTGGCTGACCAACCGCTGGACGTGTCTGCTGCACAAAAGTAGTCATGATGTGTTGAAGAGATGGGGAGGTCCTCCAGTTTTGACCCGGCTGTCCGCACTACTTGTAGGTGCAGTTTCATACTTCCTGGCTCCAGCCTCGTCTCCTTCCACCTTGCCTGCCTCTTCCTCCGGTGCCTCCCCTTCCTTTCCCCCTCCTCCACTCAAATGTCGGTGCGAGGAATAGGAGGCAACTCCATCCTGGTGCACAGATGTGCTCACTATTGCACACTCATCTTCTCGTGCCTCACCTTGTATGATATCCTCATAGTTACACAGCTCCTCAAACACCTCTTCCAGGTTGGTACTCTTGATGTCGGAGACTTTTAGCCTCCAAAGCAGACTGCACCGGAATTCCTTGTAAATCTTGCCATGGTGCAAAAGAACAGGGTCTAGCCACTCTAAGTTGGAGCAGGAGGAGTAGAGGCTGAGAATTTGCCGGCGAAGATCCATGGCAGCATCCCAACTCAGCAATGGGGTTGCCCAGATTTAGACGGAGGATGTGGAGTTTCTCACACAATATGGCCATCCCTTGCTCCTCCTTTTGATTGGCCAGATGTTGTTACATATTGTCCCGTGCCATGTCCTGGAGTCGTCGTTTGTTAGGGCGATGGCTCCAGGTCCTTGTACTCTACAATTTCGCATGTATGGTACCAAAAACTAGAGGACACGCTGGACCAGCTGCAATTTGAATTTCAGCAATCTGCTAAGAGTTGAGGGATTTATGGTCCGTCAAAGTTGGGAGGTGGTGCTGGCAGTCCGGGTTTGAACGACAGACTTGGTACCGGTTGGAAAATTGATCCGGCGGTGACCAATACGACTCCCACCACACACACCATGGCCGAGGCGCCCCTTAGGGGATGGTAGCAACAATATCCCAAGGTTCATTGGAGCCATGTGTACTTCGGAATGGCAATCTGGTGCTTCATTGGGGTCAAGGGCGCTTCGCGCACCTGTCACTTATGCTAGTACTTTGTCAGGGACAGAGAGTCACTCCAAATTGCATATCGGGTACTACGGTGGTCCAAATTGTGCACAATTTGGCACGTTGGAAAGCTTATAACTAGCACTAAAACTTTTCTTAGGTCGTTTTTGTCCAAATACCCAACCAACGTTGATCCCCAACTCTTTGAACTTTGGGTGTTGCTGAATTCCGTCAGAATTTTGCCCACATAGCGTGTGGCAACCAGCACACGCAAAAAGCACACGCTTTGTCTACGACTGCTGTCCAAAAGTGCTGTGAACCTCAGGACGTGGTCAGGCCATGTTGGAACTACATTTCCAAAACATTCTTTTATGCATCGTGAGGTCAAGGATATCAACTACGTGGATTCGCAGGGTCCTCCCCTTTGCCTCCAAAGTTGTTGTCGTATGGCATACTTCCGGTCTTCAGGAAGCGCGCAGACTAGAGCATTGAATGCTCTCAGAAGCACCTATGCGTCGGCATCATCGGGCTGGGTTGGCATCAACAGGCTGCTAGTAGTCCCCAAGGCCATGCTCTGCGGCCCATAAAACAAAAAAATCCTTTCATGAAAGGAAATCACGCACACCCATGAGCGATGGCATTAGGTCTTTATGGGGAAAAAACCTGCTCAGTTTGTCCCATGTCATACATGTGGAGGTGGCGCCGGCACCGGCACCGACACCGTTGCTAACCCCAACATTAGTACCAGTCCCTCCCCATGTAGATTCAGCTGCACTCATGGCTCCAAGCTGGTTGCTTGGAGTCTAAGTACACTGTGAAGGTGATATGGGCCACTCTATGCTGCCAAAAAAAAAATGCCGCAGTTCGCCGAGCCCACTTTGTGCCCAGTTTTCTGCCGTGAGTCCGAAGCTTGATGGGAACCTCCTGTCTTGACCTAAGGACTGTTGTCAGGCCACCTGAGACCTGCTCAGATGCTTGTAGGGCCGAGAGATCCCCTGTCATATCATGAGAGGTGTAGGTGGCACTTGGGCTCTCTCCTCTTGCCCCTTTTCACTCAAACATGCAAAACCCCCTTCTCCCGCCACCTCCACTAGCCGGGTGCGGCCAAGGGGTAAGATTTCAACATCCCATGTGCCTCGCACGACCTGCTTTCACAGCAGCCATACGGATCTACTTCCGCACTCAACTTGGCTGCCACTGTTTTTGCTCAGTTCCGACTTTATACCCCACTCATAGCCATCCCATAGGACTCTCATCCCATGAGAAACTCACTACAAAGCCAGAGCAACAAACTGTTTTCAAAACAGCGGACCCTGGGCTAAGCTAGGTCCAAAAATCCATGGCGCCACTGGGAAAAAGTACAAGTGCTCCAGTCACAAGTTGACCTAGTGCTGGGGGGAAGGTCGCTAGCCGGCCTCATCCGGCGTGCCTGTGAGAGAAGCTCGCTGGCGCGCATACTTGCTTGAGGGCAAAAACCCCCTACAACCCAGGAAAGGGCACAAGCCAATGCGTGCACCCCAGATGGGGCACACAATACGTCACCTGCGAAGTGGCAAAATCTATGCCTAACCAGAGACGACTTTGCAGGTCCGACATAGGTCTCACAAGCAAAAGCAAGCAAAGGTCAGTTATAGCTAGAAGACTAAAACATGTTCGTTATGAAAGCCAAAGCACAGGGTAAGTGTCAGAAATGATTTCCCGGCATGCTCTGATCCACCAAGTGTCCACAACTGCTTCAGCAAAGAGACATCCAAGGGAGGTGTGTGCTTTGGGTCGCCACAATACCAAGGGAGCAAAGCTTTAGCACAATGCATGTTGCGGAAGCTAAGAAAGGCTGAAGACCATTAATGGTTAGTTGTTTTGGTGACATTACATAAGATTCTTCTAGCCTGTGATCCGAGCTTTCCAACGTAGCCAAGCACCCCCAGAACGTAGTTGTAGAGCCCTTGCTATGACTGTGGACGTAACAGAGTGGAGCCTCCCACCATGTCCACAAATAGAGGTGACGGGGGGTGCTTCAACAGTGGCATGTCCAAGCGCCCTACCTGGCCCTCCAACGTGGGGGGAGGCTCGCCCTGATCCAGGAGACCTCCCACGTCCCTTTCTTTATGGCCCACATGCCGTTGGAGCTCATTCAAGTAGAACTCGGACCACCGGCGGTGGAGTTATCCCCTCACCAATGTCGGACACCCAGAGTCCACCCACCTACCACCTTAGCTTCGGATGGGGCTAACTTTCTTAATTCTCAACCAAATTGAGCAACTGAAAGCTCAAACCTGCATGGTGAAATCCAGGAATTCCGGATCTGCAATCAGATTGGACATCCAACTACTCTCTAGTGGTCAAACCAGGAAAACGACAAAAAACATCCATAGCAGGGGCATTTTTTGACAATCTCCCCCGTTCACCTTCCATGCCAAATGCCTCATGCTCATTCCTTCTTGTCTGCTCTTATGCCTTCAAGTCCTTCACAGCTTGTCAAGAAGAGTCCTGGAAGACTGATGATGTACCGATCCTGGGGCTGCACCTTGGTCAAGCGATGCGCAAGTATGTGCTTTGTGTTGCAATGATGTAATACAACCTGACCCTTCTCCACCATGACGCTCGTGTAGTGGTACCGTACGTCGATGTGCTTTGTCCTCTTGTGCAGCGTCGGGTCATTGGTCAGCAAGATGGAGCCAATTTTATCCTCCTGAACCACTGTAGGCTCCTTTTGCAGCACACCCAACTCCCCAGGCAATCTGTGGAGTCACACCGCTTCCTTGACTGCCTCGCCATTGTGGTGTACTCTGCCTCCACTTTGGAGGTGCCAACCTAGTCCTGCTTCCTGCTGCACCATGATACCATTGCACTTGCATGGAAGAAGACATAACTAGAAGTGGACCTCCTCCCGTCTACATCGGTGGCGTAGATCGCGTCAGTGTAGCAGATCAGCTGCAAGGGGTCTGACTTCCACTTTCCATTGTACTTCAGGCCCGCTTGCCGCGTTGCCTGCAAGTACCAGAGGATGCACTTTGCCACTATCCACTGTAGTGGCCCAGGGCTGGCCATGTACCTGCTTACCTGACCCACCGCATAGTCCAAGTCCGGTCGAGTCACCACCATGGCGTACATCAGGCTGACCAGCACAGATTGGTAGGACACCTCGGCCATGTCCTCCTTCTCCTCTTTTGTTTACGACGACATCACCACACTCAGCTCACAGCTTGTGGAGACTGGAATGTCCACTGGTTTGCAGTCCTCTATGCCGTACCGTTACAAGACCTCAGCCACGTACTTGGCCTGCCCAAACTCAAGCGTGTACACCCTCCGGTTCTGCGTGATGCTCACCCTTAGGTGTTTTTCCATCTCCTCCATGTCCGTCATCTTAAATCTTGTGCTAAGCTGCTCCTTGAGCTGCTAAAAAGTCTATAGATCTGACGAACACAGGATCAGATCATCCACATAGAGTGCTGCAATGTGATGTATTCCCTTGTTACGCCTTACTGTACTCTGACTCGCAACGCTTGAACCCAGGCTCCACCTTGTAGCCGTCCATCTGCTGGTACCAGCACCTGGGCACCTCTTTTAGTCTGTACAAGGCATTCTGCAGCTTGCACACCTTGCCTTCTGGTGCATCCTGTTGAATATGTTTGCCCCTTGTTCAGTCTTGTACGGCGGATCAAGAAAGCTCTGCCCCTTGTGGAGGTATGACCCCTGGATTTGTTGTAGGATGACTCAACTATGCTCTGTGTTATGTGAGATATGACGTGTGAGTACACCATGTAGGTGAGTGGTTAACTTGGCCATTTTGTTGATTTAGCCAAGTGAGAGGTCATGAGTTCGATCCTGGCTCCATGCACATCTTGGTCGTTTTGGAAGCTTCCAAGAAGGAAAGTCCGTTGCTTCTGGGAAGCAACACAGCTGATCAGTCACCTTGGCACAAGGATGCTTATGTGTCAAGCCCACAGCGCAAGTCTCTTGGTGATGTGGCAGGGTCAAGCCACTTCTCAGGAATGTGCTTTTGACTTCTAGGACTGGACAGACAGCTTTAAAAGGACTTTTCTTGCATGCTAATTAATTAACCCTTGCTTGATGCTCTCTTGCATATTGACGACTTGAGCTCTTCTTGAGATGTAATGCTAAGGAGTTAGTACTCTTGAAGGTGAAGTGTATGCCTGATTAAGTTTGGGGTGCACGACACATACTTGCAAAGGAAAAAGGTGTAGAAACTTTTGTGAGCTTTTTGGTTTCGCGGCTTCTCTGCCGGAGGTGGTTAGCTCAGTAGCTAACACATCCATCCCCTCAAGCACCTCAAGGTAAATCTCCTTGTCGATGATGTCATTCAAGAATGCCATTTGGTGGACCTCCATATCCTTTGCAGCTGCCACCTCGAAAATCGTCCGGATGCTTGTGAACTTGGCGACCGGTGCGAACGTCTCATCGTAGTGTTTGCCTTTTCGATGCGCGTACCCGTTCGCCACCAGACACCCCTTATACTTCTCAACCTTGCTGTCGTTGGTGAGCTTCACCTTGAACACCCACTTGGAGCTAATCATCCTTTTCCCCCCAGGTCGATCCACCAGCTTCCAAGTGCAATTCTGAGCAACGGACGCACGTAAAGATTGCATTTCTTCATCCCACTGCTGCCCATCAGGCCATGCAAGTGCCTCTTGCATGGTTGTATGCTCTATTGTGGCTACCATCGTGCAGCGCACTATGCCGACTTAGCGGCCCGTGCTCGCGTAGTACCGTTTTGTGACATTCCGTTGCCTCTGGCTGCGACCCGACGACCTTGGCAATGCTGGCTGCTGGTCCTGCTGTTGCCCTGCTTCAACTTTGTCCTCGGGCTCCCCCACGTCAGCTACTCTGTCTTGCGCTCCAGCGGCACCTCCACCTACTATGTTTCCCTAATGCGCTCCTACACAGTCGTCCTCCGAAGACTCGTCATTGACCTCTGGAGCCGCCGGCTCCTCCTCATGTTCAAAGCGTTAGGACCATTCCTCTTGGTTTGGAGATTGTGCTACCTTGACGGTATTATTACTACTGTAGTAGCTCTACTGCTTACAAAATGTGACGTTTCGGCTAGTGATGATGTCCTATGTCTGTGGGTCAACGAGGCAATATGCCTTGAGTGCACTATCGTACCCCACAAATGAACACATGTTTTCTTAGCGCGACCTATACCAAAGTGTGTGCCTTGCACCGAAACGCCTTCAGGTGCGCCATACTTGGTTTGTGCCTAGACCACGCCTCCTGCCGCATCTTCCAACTGCCCTTTTCCTTCAATACTGCTGTTGAAGTGAGATTGGTGATATAGCATGCCGTGCTCACACCCTCATCCTATAAGCTCCATGGTAGTTTAGTGTCCACAAGCATCATCCGCGCCATTTTGAGTAGCGTTTGATTTGCACGCTCCGCCATGCCATTAGACTATGGCGTGTACGGAGTGTTCGGTTGCCACTCAATCCCCTGCTCCTTCGACCAACCTCTGCAGCCAAAGTACTTGCCGCCATTGTCGCTACATAGCGCTCTGACATAGCCAGTCTGCCTCTCCACCCCTACAACATACTTCTAGAGCCGGTCCAGCACCTCGTCTTTCCGCTTCAAGAAGTAGACGTTGAGTTTTCTGCTGCAATCATTGATGAGGGTGAGAAAGTACCGCATGCCCCCAATGGACGGCTTCTTGATTGTGCACGACCTTAAGCAGGTTCTTAGCCCGGTGCTGTCTGTCTTCAAACGGCTTACACTTTGCCCTGCCCCCGATGCAAGGCTTGCAGTTGTCCTCTGCAAAATCTGCTGTTGTGTCCATTGCACAGGTGATTTTGATGCCACAAACTATATCGCACTTTTCCATCTCTTACACAACTACAGGCGATGAGTGCCCCAGGCGCCGATGCCACAGCTGCAGATCTGCTCCTCCACCTTTAGCGACATTGACAGCGCGTGCTTGCAGGTATGCTGCATTTGCTACCAAGGAGATGACATTTTTCTTAATGATGTAGAGGCCTCCCTCGCGCTTTGCTTTGCGCACGATCTTACTGCCGCCGTCCATCTGCACGACTGCACCTTTCCTGCGGAAGTGTACTTCATACCCCTTGTCCTTCAAGCGGCTCACACTAAAACTGTCATCCAGGCTGGGGACATGTATGCTTTGGATAACACAATGTACCTTTTTACCACCAGCCACAACCTCCACGTCCACGTCACCTTGGCCGGCCGTTGGTTGGCGGTTGCCGTTAGCAACCGCCATGGACTTGGCAGACTTGGTGAAGTTGACAAACCCCACCTTCTTGACTTGGGTATGCTCCTTTGTGCCTGAATCAAGGCACCACCAGTTGGCGTCCTTTAGGTCGTGGTTCTTAGTATTGTTGAGGAGCACCTTCTTACCTTTCACGCTTTTGCCGCCTGCCTGCACCTCCTCTGGACACTCCTTGGCCCAATGGCCCTTCTTGCCAAAGTCATGGCATGCACCCTTCTTGGCGCCCTTCTTGGCGACCTTCTTGTTGTTGTCCTTACCACCGCCTTGCTTTCCAATGCTGCTTCTACCTTACATTTGAGTGACCAAGGTAGTTGAGGTTGATGAGGTATCACCACCGATGTGATGGTGCACCTTACTGTGAATGTTCTCGGTGACTTTGCCATAGGTGAGTTTATCCTCCTCCCAATACGGTGATGAGAGGGCTCTACCTTTTGGGTACAACCATGAGGAGCACCATTGCTTGCATCTTTGTGTCAATCTTCCATCCCACATCATTGCATTGTGAGGCAAGAGACTCAATCTGCTGCAGGACGGAAATGACGTCCACACCCTCCTCGATCATCACCATCAAGAGTCGCTTCATTACAAAGATCTTGTTTGCGAGGGACGTTGATTGGTGGATGGAGCATATCTTCTTCCACGCATCTGTCACCAAAGTGCATCCATTGATATAGTCCCATTCAGATTCATGCATCACCAACAAGAGGAGCATCAATGCCTCTGTGTTCTTCTTTGCGAAAGCATCTTCTCCTTGTCGGATGTGCCCGCACTTTGAACCTCCATGCCCTTCATAAGCTCCAGCAGTCCCTCGTGCGCAACGTGGATCTCAAAATGCCAACACCACAGCCCAAAACCACGGCCACCCATGTATTTCTGCATGGGCAAGGACTCCATCTTCTGAGTCATGCCAAACTTCTGTTATGGACAGTCTCAAATTACAACGGTGAAGTCGCCCAAAGCGGCACTCCCGTGTGTTGCGGAAGCCGTGAACTTCTTGGCAGGTAGATCAGGATTGTAGTCCCATACCCCTTTTTCATAAATGATTTCCTCATGTGCTTTGATCCACCAAGTGTCCATAACTGCTTTGGGAAAAGGGAATTCTAAGGGAGGTGTGTGCTTTGGTTCGCCACAACACCAAGGGAGCGGTAGAATGCAGGTTGCAAAAACTGAAGACCATTAATGTTTTTTTTTGTGATATCACATCAGATTCTTACATCCTGTAATTTGAGCTTTCCAATACATCCAATCACACCCAAAATGGAGCTGTGGAGCCTCTGCTACGGGCGTTGAAGTAACCCATGGTGGAGCCGCCTACCATGCCCACGAACGGAGGTAGCGGGAGGTGCTTCGACAGTGGCTTGTTGAAGCACCCTTCCTGGCTATCCAACATAGGGAGAGGCTTGCCCTGGTCCACAAGACCTCCCATGTCCTGTCATTTACGGTCAACATGCTTTTGGAGCTACTTGAAGACAAACTCGGACCACCTGCGGTGGAATTATCTCGTCACTAATGGCAGACACCTAGATTCTACCCACCTACCACCCTTTTGTGATCCTAATTGAACGAATTTGGTTGAACCATGATCCTTGAATTCGTAGAATGGTCCAGCTCAATATCTCAATGATCCTTAATTTCACACATCTGTCGTTCGCGGTGTCAATGCACCGACGCCTATAGTTAGTCGTTGCACTGACATCGCCATTCTTTCCTACCACCAACGACTACCAAGTGTCCGTTGCCTATTGATGTGCACAGACCCAATTATAGGGGCTCGTAGTACGTGTCACGCATTTTCCAATCGCCAGCCTACCCTATTAAGAGCGATGCCAGCATGAAGCGGTTTCTATTGAAGATGACCTCTGAAGAACGTGTGCGACATTTGGAGGCTCATCTTGGACGTGCCGTGCCTCCGCATCCGCACCAGGTGAAACACCCAATTGGTCGTCCGAGGAAGCCCATGCAGTTGACCTTCGACGATTCACTTGATCCGAACCCAGCTGCAACTTCGTCGTGTGCAACGCCACCTGCACAGTGCTGTGCAGGTGGCGTTGCAGGGCTTTGCAGGTCAAGCCCTGCAAACCTCAGTCACGACAACCCTCTCACACTGCTTTCGGATTCATCATCGACTGACCATGGTGCCCTTTCCCCTCTGGATCAAGTGAACAGGGGGACAACTGCAGACCAAAGCCCCATCCACCCAGCTTTCACAGCATCTTGCCCTTCTGCAAAGGACAAGGGCAAGGCAAAGGTGACAGAGGAGCCTTGGAAGAAGTGCAAGATTGCTCCTCCAACAGTCAACCGCATGCAACCTGGGACACTGCGCATTCAAGAGCCAACAGTGCCACTTCCTCCCGTAAGCAACAGCGACACCTCGGACGACGACGATGACGCTGCACGCACATCATGCAGTGCAGGTGGCAGCAGTTTGTCCAGCAGCCAGGCAACAGACAACTCAACGGACTCGGAGTGCAGGCGATCGTCCCATTCAGGGAGAAAACGACCTCAGAGGACACCAGCGCTCGCGAACGTTGCTGTTGCAGAGGGCAGTACACAGACTGGTTTGGTTGTGGCAATTTTCCTGCCATCTACTGAGCAGTCAAAGCCCATGTTACAGTGTATGCAGCAGTTAAGCGTCTGCAACGTGCTTTCCATACACCTAACAGCATGTGTGTCATTGACAAGCTGGCAGTGAGCACTAAGGCATCCTGGTTCATTCCGAGAACCAAAGTTCTCAAGGACCAGTACATCCATGCGGCTTTCTGGCAATGCGTACCAAACAGGATTGCGATTATTCTAGTGTTCCTTTAAATTCGTTCAACAAAAAAATGGGATTATTTCAACTACATCCCAAAACATTAAATTCAAATTTAAGAATCACTCGGGTACAAAGACTCTAAGAACCACTGCGACAACAAGTGGGACAGCTACGGAATGTAACGGTCTGGAGGTCATATCCAATGAGTGACCACAAAGTCATTCTCGGAGGAGATTTCCTGTACCAGCACAATCGATAGGTTGACTGGAACAACAACGATGTCTAAGTGGGAATAGACAGAGCCAGTCGACAACTTCCACGTGTGGGGCGGAAGATGACGGCTCAAGTAACAGAGTTGGAAGCAGCAGAGGAAGCCATGGTAGCCAAAAAGTGACAACTTGTGCAGCCGATATTGCTCAACGTGGCCAAGTACAGCATACGACAAAGAGCTCGTGCGTGGCTCGTACACTTTGAGCTAATGGAGGAAGCAGAAGTGGCAGCACCAGACTCATCAACCTCATCCACCTCATCTACATCAACAAAGTTCACGGTGATACGCAAAGAGTCTGCACCTCTTTGTCAAGAGTTTGCGGACATCTTTCCCGAAAAACTCCCAAAAACCCTACCGCCTTAATGCGACATTGACCATCGCATCGAGCTAAAACTGAGCTGCCGACCCACGATTCAAGGGGCCTAACAGATGAACAGTTACGAGCTGACCAAGCTTAAAAACAACTCGACGAGATGCTTGGTCAAGGGTTCATCCGCCCTTCCAAATCACCATACACCGAACCAGTATTGTTCGTAAAAAACAAACACGTGAAATGCGGATGTGCATGGACTATCGGACATTGAATGACGCTACCATCAAGAACCACTACCCTCTTCCCCAAGCCGACAAACATTTTGACCAGCTCCGAGGGGCTGGAATCGTTACCAAAATCGACCTACGTACTGATTATCATGAGATCCGCGTGGCGGACGCCGGCATTGAGAAGACGGCGTTCCGAACACGCTACAAACATTTCGAGTTCACGGTCATGCGGTTCGGACTAACGAATGTCCCGACGATGTTCATGACGGCAATGAATAACATTTTTTGCCCATACCTCGATGATTTTTTCATGGTACACCTCAACGACACCCTGGTGTATAGGCGCATCCCGGAGGAGCACGATGGACATATCTGAAAAGTTCTCTAAGTTTTACGAAGAGAAAAGTTTCCAAAAACTCTTTAAGTGTGAATTTTGCCGCTATTTGATCGAGTTTTTGGATCACATAATCAATGGTGGAGGGCTCACCATGGATCAAAAAAAGTTCCCGCAGTCAGTGATTGGCCGACGTCGACCAACGTCTGAGACGTTCAAGTTTTTATTGACTTTTGCAATTACTATTTGTGTTTTGTATGAGATTACGCCTTAGTGTCAGCGCCACTCTCTGATCTCACTTGAAAACAAAATGAATGGAGGTGGGGAGACAACAAACAAGAAGTGTTCACCGCTTTGCAGAATGCTCTGACCTCGGCGCTTGCCGTGCGATAAGCCGATCCGTCGGTTGACTATGTCAAGGCTATTGACGCCTCAGATCAAGCCATCGACATCCTCTTGCGAAATCATGGAAACGGAGAGCAACTGGTCACATACATGTCTTGAAAGCAGTGAGGGCCGGAAGTCAACTACCTTGTACACGAGAAGGTGATGTTGGCTGTTGTACATGCATTTCAGATATGGCGGTGCTATCTTGAATGTCGCTGATACATCGTACCCATTGACCATCATGCATTGAAATGTTTGGAGATGCAATCCAACCTCATTGAATGTCAAACGTGATGGATAGAGTTCCTCGAATCCGGCTTTCACTATGATATCAAGTACCGGCCAGAAAAAACCAACCCTGAGGACGTGCTCAGCCGCCAACCAGATCTGACAGCTAAGGCAGCAACACTACAACTATAGCGAGATCCGTACCTCGAGTAGTTGTTCACACGAGGCTATAACGAGCATGGCATATATGACAAGGAAAATTTCTGGTACGATGCACCCTACTGGCAGCGACGATTCACTCCCCAAGTGGTCGTTCCCCCAAAGAATGAACTCTGCCGCATCCTGCTCGAAGAATGTCACGATACCGGTCCAAGTGGGCATTTCAGAGAAGACAAAACATTGAAGAAGCTAGCGAAACACTACTGGTGGGACGAGATGCAATCCGATATGGCCAACTTCTGTAAATCTTGCAACAGGTGTCAGCGACTAAAATCTCCTCGCACCAGGCCACCCGGACTCTTGCAGCCACTCCCCATTCCGACGGAACCGTGGACCGACATCTCCATGGACTTCGTCATGGGATGACGAGTCACCCACGAGGGATATGACGCAATCCTCGTGGTTGTCGACATGTTTTCCAAAATGTATCACTTTATTCTTACAATGACCACCATCATCGCCAAAGGAACAATACGACTGCTTCTCAACAACATCGTAGGCTACACGGCGTGTCGAGAACCATCACAAGCGACAAAGACGGTCGACTTACCATTTGTTTGTGGCGCAAACTGATGACTCGCTATGGCAGTTGGATCCAGCTTTCAACAGCGTTCCACCCCTAGAGCGACGGCCAAACCGAGCGAACCAATCCGACGCTCGAACAACTTCTCTGAACACTATGCAAACCTACTAGGACGGATTGGGCACGAAAACTCCCAACCACCAAAATCACCTACAATTCGGCAATCTCCACCGCAACGGGTAAAACCCTCTTTGAAGTGGTATATGGCAAACTTCCCGCCACACCAGCGGGACAACATAGCCAAAGCAACATTCCCGCGATTGATGTCCAATGACGCAACTTTTACACAATCTAAAAAGAAACACGGCAGTCACTCGCGAAGACACAATCGGCGATGAAGCAAAAAGCTAACAGAAATCAGATTGACGACGTGTTCGTTGCACGCAAAAAGGTTCTCCTCAGTTCGGCAAACATCAAACTCCGTGGAGCCCATCGTTCAAAACTCAAACCCCAATGGTTGGGACGGTTTGGGATCAAGAGCATGCAAAGCCCTGTGGTCGTGCGACTAAAACTCCCTGACACTATGCAAGTTCACCCGGTGTTCTATATCAGCTGACTCAAGCACTACCAAGATTCCAAAGAGAACTTCCCCGCCAAGGATGTACCTCACCCTCCACCGATACAAGTGGACGAGGACTCATTGGATGTCATCGGGGACATCCTCGGCCATCGGCGTCATGGAAAAACAACAAAACATCTTGTCTAAGTGGCATGACTACAATGTCGCGCATAACAGCTGGGGATCCTGTGACAACCTCCGCGATGTCGATCATCTAGTCAACGGATGCTACCGCCGTCATCGGGCTACATCTGCACACGTGCCGGGACATCGCGACTAAAAGGGGGGTAACATTCCGTACCAAACGTACACGAGTCCCTACTCTTTCCGAGTGGGAATTTTTATCATTACACAAATAGCCCACCGCGCATCCAGACACCGATTTTCACTCTGACGGTCAAGGGAATTTGGCCAACTACCCTCGTCCCCCGGTGAACTTTCTCACACTTTTTAACAAATTCAACCTGTTGACATGGTGTGCCCCTTGCCATGAGTGCCGTTGATCGTACTCCCTGGTTCGACCACTGAGGAGTGGTTGAACACCTTATCTGACTTTAGATTTGGATCCCTTGGATTTTTCCATGTAGGATCGAGCTTTGAATTGCTCAATTTGAGTGAGTATTCAGAACGTTAGCCTAGCCCAAAAATCGGGTGTTGGGCGTGTGGAATCTGGTACCCGCCATTGGTGGCAGGATAATCCACCACCAGTGATCCTAGTTCATCTCCAATGGGCTCCAAAGGCACATAGGCCATGAATCAATGGATGTGGATGGTCTCCTGGACCAGGGCAAGTCCCTCCCCACGTTGGAATGACAGGAAGGGCTCTTCGACAGGCCACCGTCGAAGCGCCTCCCGTCACTCCCGTTTGTGGGCATGGTGGGCGGCTCGGCTCAACCAAGGGTTACTTCGACGGCCGTAGTAGAGGCTCTACTGCTCCGATTTGGGCATGCTTGGATGCGTAGGAAAGCTTAGATCACAGGCTATAAGAATAAATGCAATCTCACTATGCCAACTAACAAAAGTGTATTTCAATTCAGATCTACTGAATGCGACGTGTTCTGCCCACTCACATATGTGATCCTTGTGCTGCACACTCTTCACCATTGGTGTCCATTGGCTGCCCAAACACTGGAAGCGTGCTTTATTGAGAGTTAGACATCCTTGAGGGTGCCTCCACACCTACTAGAGCCAACAAAGGGTTATGGGCCCATGTGCCTAGAAGGACCCTAGCTCATCATCTTTCACACTGCCGCCGCCCGCCATGGCAACGACCGAGCAAGAGAGCATCGGCGCCATCTCCAAGTTTGATGGGAATGGCTTCTCTTTGTGGAGGTGGCAGTTTGAGGTCTACCTCGATGACAAGGGCCTGCTTGAGCTGGTCAACGGTGAAGAGACTGCACCTCCGGATACCACGACGCCGGAGGAAGTGGACAAGTATAAGAAGTGCAACAAGAAGGCGCTTGCATTGTTGGTGTTAGCGCTTGCTCCGCCGCAACGTGCACTGATTCAAGGATGCACGGAGGCCACAGAGGCCTGGAAGAAACTCTACACCATCTACCAGTCCACCAACCTCGCTAACCAGCTCTTCGTCTTGAAGAGGCTCCTCACCCTCCGAGCCAACGAAGGCGAAGACATGATGGAGATCCTACAGCAGATTGAGTCCCTCACTGCCGAGTGCGTAGCCACTGGATGGAAGGTTGACCCTCAACTGCAAGCTATGATCCTCCTTCTGGCCTTGTCGGACAGTTGAAGTCCCATAACCACCGTCGTAGGCGGCTGGTCCGCCGATGAGCTGAAGTACCCGAAGGTGGCTGAGTACGCCCGCAACGAATGGATGCGGCGTGGTGGGAGAGAGAGCGGGGCAACATCAAGTTCCACCTATGCCGTCCGCCTTCAAGGTGGAGGGGGAGGCAAGAAGGCGAAGGGTGCTAACCAGGGCACCAAGAGAGGTGAAAACAAGGGGGAGTGCTACAATTGTGGCAAACACGGCCACTACGCTTGTGATTGCCCCAACAAGAATTCGGACCAGCCCAGGAAGGGCAGGGCGAAGGACACCCAAGCCATGATGGCCAGGGAGTCTACCGACTTGACTGATCCGGATTTCACTGTGATCTACTCCGGATCAGGCCGCCACACACAATGCAACCGCGCAACATTCATCACCTACGGCGCCACCGAACAGCGCATGACAGTGCCCAACGGCAAAATGGAGTCGGCAGCGGGCGAAGGCAATGTTCGCATTGAGTCAGTGGTAAATGGGAAAGTCATTCCGTGCACCACCTACGACGTGCCCCACATGCTCAACTTTGGGGCAAACCTGCTGTCAGTGAGCTGCCTTACCGACAAGGGGCTCAAGGTGCTCTTCAACAAGACAAAGGCCATCATCCGGAAGGAGGGGGATGGCGATGTGATTGCATGAGGCAAGAGGGAGGACGAATCGTACCTTCTTCGTACCAAGGTTCTTGCCGATGGAGTGAGGACTGAAGCCGTCAACCTTGTGAGAAAGGATAGAGGAAATCTGGACCTATGGCACCGCCGCCTATGTCACATTGCTCCCTCAGCTGTGAGGGACATGGCGAAGAAGGAAGTGGTGTGGGGTCTTGAGGTCAAGGGCCTTGATGCAACCAAGAATGCCGTGTGCGAGCCATGCATGGTGGGCAACGCGACACGGCAGCCGTTTGATGGCAAAGGGACGCGTGCATCGGTGAAGCTGAAGGTGGTCCACACTGACGTGTGTGGACCATTCGAGAGCTCCATCAGGGGCGCTCGCTACTTCATCATCTTCATCGACGACCACAGCCGCAAGCTCTACCTCTACATCATCAAGAGGAAGAGTGATGTCCTGATTTTTATGCAAGAGTTTGTGGCAGCAATGGAGCGACAAACAGGCTTGAAGGTGAAGGCATTCCGTTGCAACAATGGCGGCGAGTACGAGGGCTGCTCGGCATGGATGAAAAGCAAGGGGATCGCGTGGCAGAATACTACGCCACACTCTCCACAACAGAACGACGTCGCCGAGAGAGGGAACCGCACCATCCTCAACATGGTCCGGTCCATGTTGAGTGATGCCGGCCTCGCGCAGTGGTACTTGGGCGAGGCGGCATGGACAGCGGCGTACATCATGAACCTGACGCCGACAAAGCCGCTAAAACACGCAGAGTCCAAGGTGTGGAAGACGCCACAAGAAGTGTGGAGCGGGAGGAAGCCAACAGTGGCACACCTTTGCACGTTTGGTTGCATTGCACATGCTGTTGTGCAGGCACGGGAGGGGCGGGGCAAGCTAGACCCGCGAACTCTCTAGTGCATATTCGTCGGGTACGAGATCGGGAGCAAGGCGTACCAGCTCTTCGACCCGCAGAGGCAGTAGATCGTGAAGAGTCACGACGTCACATTTGACGAGGACAGCCATTGGACAGACAAGGACGCGGGTCTCTCCAAGTGTGGGGAGTGGCTGCCACTCCTCGAGGGAGAGACGCCGGAGGACGTAAAAGAGGGTGACGTCCGAGCAGCTCCAACCGGCAGGAACCATCCAGGGGATGGAGGAGTGGCTGACATGCAGTCAGCCAAGTCGGACATTGAGTCCAAAGCACCGGCACCAATGGAGCTGAACGAGGAGGCAGGTAGTGAGCCCCCATCTCCATGGTCCCCGAGAGAGGGGGAGCAGGCCAGGAGTGTGAGTGGTGTCGTGCGAGAGCAGCAGCAGCGGCGGCAGCAGCAACAGCAGCCTCAACAGCAGCAGCCCTGGAGAAGCTGACGCACAAGAAGGACGGCGAAACGGTACGATGCCGCACAGGGCACCTGGACTGGGTTTGCTCGAGCGTTCTTTGCGCAAGAGGAGCCCGAGACCGTCAAGGAGGTGTTGCAGCAGAAGGATGGGGCTGAGTGGGAGGGAGCCATAAAATTTGAGCTCGCCTCCCACAAAGAGAACGACACTTGGCAGCTCATTGACAGGCCGGAGGGCGCAAAAATCATCGGCTCCAAGTGGATCTTCAAGAAGAAGCTCACCAAGGAGGGGAAGGTGGAGCGGTACAAGGCGCGGCTGGTCGCGAAGGGGTACGTCCAACGGAAGGGTGAACACTACAAAGAAACCATCGCACCGGTGGCAAAGTTCGCCTCCATCCATTCCATCCTCTCGGTGACGATGGCACGCGACTACGAAGTCCACCAAATGGAAGTGAAACCCGTGTTTCTTAATGGCGACCTGGACAAGGAGGTCCTCATGGAGGTGCCGTAGGGGGTGGACGCACTGTCGGGGAAGGTGTGCCGGCTTCGCAAGGCACTCTACGGACTGAAGCAAGCGCCACTTATGTGGTACCTAAAAATGGGCGGCTTCATGGCCGAGCTTGGCTTCAAGCGCTGCGAAGCGGATCAAAGCGTGTACGTGCAAAAGCAGCTGGGTTTGCACCAGATCGTGGTCCTCTACGTGGATGACCTCATCCTCGTGTCATCGGACATGGAGGAGTTGGTGAACCTGAAGCGGCAGCTGGGCGGTCGGTTCAAAATGACCGACATGGGCGAGCTCGAGTACTACCTCGGCGT
>SZWC01001721.1:108165-119349 GCA_023375785.1 Penium margaritaceum | reverse complement strand
TGGATGACCTCATCCTCGTGTCATCGGACATGGAGGAGTTGGTGAACCTGAAGCGGCAGCTGGGCGGTCGGTTCAAAATGACCGACATGGGCGAGCTCGAGTACTACCTCGGCGTCGCCATCAAGAGGGACCGCAATGCACGCACGCTCGAGGTGGGGCAGGCAAAGTACGTGCAAGAGGTGCTCTGCCGCTACAACATGGAGGAGTGCAACCCCATTGGCATACCCATGACCACCACATGTGAGCTAAGCTCAAGCATGGGGCCGAGTACGGATGAGGAGAAGTAGGAGATGGCAGGTGTGCCATACCAGTTCGCAGTGGGGAGCATTGTGTATGCCATGGTGGCGACGCGGCCCGACCTGGCCTTTGCGGAGGGCCAAGTGAGCCGCTATGTTGCTGATCCCGGGCCGCTACATTGGCAAGCGGTGAAGCGGATCCTCCGCTATCTCAAGGCAACAAAACAGTCGTGGCTCGTGTTTGGAGGGGGAGCACGTGACGACTCCCTCGAGTTGGTCGGCTACTCGGATGCCGACTGGGCTGGTGATGAGGATGACAGAAAATCAATGTCGGGGTTACGTGTTTTTGCTTGGTGGTGCAGCAGTGTCATGGGCAAGCAGGAAGCAGGACTGTGTTGCATTGTCCAGCACCGAAGCCGAGAACATTGCACTCGCGGAAGCTGCAAAGGAGGTGGTGTGGCTGCAGCGGCTGCTAAAAGAGATTGGCGTGCCGCAAAGGAAGCCGACGGTACTCAACGTTGACAACATGAGTACCATCAGCCTCACCCAGAACCCAATGCTACACAGGAGAACCAAGTACATCGAGATCCATCATCACTACGTGTGGGACTTGGTGGCGAAGGGAGATGCGGCTACTGTACATTGTGGCACTAAGCGCATGCTCGCCGATTCCATGACAAAGGCACAGCCCAAGGACAGGCACGACAAGAGTTGCATGGGGCTTGGTCTGCGCCGTGAAGTTTAAAATGCTACAGGTTCCGAAGATAGGGCATCAAGACTGCGGTGCAAGGGGGAGATTGTTGACATGGTGTGCCCCTTGTCATGAGTGCCGTTGATCGTACTCCCTGGTTTGACCACTGAGGAGTGGTCGAACAACTTATCTGACTTTAGATTTAGATCCCTTAGATTGTTACATGCAGGATCGAGCATTGAATCACTCGATTTGAGTGAGTATTCAGAAAGTTAGCCTAGCCTGAAAATCGGGTGTTGGGCGTGTTGAATATGGTACCCGCCATTGGTGGCGGGATAATCCACCACCAGTGATCCTAGTTCGTCTCCCAAGGCACATAGGCCATGAAGCAATGGATGTGGATGGTCTCCTGGACTAGGGCGAGTCCCTCCCCACGTTGGAATGACATGAAGGGTGCTTCCACAGGCCACCGTCGAAGCGCCTCCTGTCACTCCCGTTCGTGGGCATGGTGGGCGGCTCGGCTCCACCAAGGGTTACTTCGACGGCCGTAGCAGGGGCTCTACTGCTCCGATTTGGGTGTGCTTGGATGCGTTGGAAATCTGAGATCACAGGCTATAATAATGTAGTTTAATCTCACTATGCCAAGTAACAAAAACGTGTTTCGATTCAGATCTCCTGAATGCGACGTGTTCTGCCCACTCACATCCGTGATCCTTGTGCTCCACACTCTTCACCATTGGTGTCCATTGGCTGCCCAAACACTGGAAGCATGCTTCAGTGAGAGCTAGGAATCCTTGAGGGTGCCTCCACACCCACTAGAGCCAACACAACCACCTTCAAGAATCGACAACAAAAGTGTAACCACCTTTCGGTCAAGTTTTGGGCACATCGAGAAATATCGCGATACATGAAGATGCATCTCGCATCTTCGCCATCGATCTCTGAGCCCCGGGATTCATCGGCAGAGCTTCTTGGTCCAACCACTCAGGACGCGACTCCACACGCGTCGATCAACGACTCACCAACCCCGACTACATCTTGTTTGCAACTCGACACTTGTAGACGTGTCCGATCATTTCGACAATTGTCATTGAAGCACGCCTAACGCTAATGATTAATTTCTCACGTGTTTCAAATTCTCGAACGTGTTCTGCCTCGCACCTTTTTCCTGTTCACCATGTACGTTACGTTCAGCATAACCGGAAACCCTTTGATTTCTCATGTTAACAGATTAGACGTTTTTTTTGTACAAACCATTTTCAGGGATCAAGAAATGATAAATGGAGTGTAATTGCAGTTTTGAAATGGGTTTTTTAGCACAGATACCTGCACTGCGCGTACTATTAAGCTGGCATACCCGTGAGTCCAAGTTTTGACATGGCATATCCACCTATTAAAAAAAGGAACCAGGTGTCCGACCTTCTCTCGCCATGATCAGTGAGCGACATGCTTCATTGATCGAGCATGACGACCAGTATCATGTGACCATTGCTCGATCGCGACCGTCACTCCCTCGCGAGATTAAGATGGAGATATTACCCTTTTGTTTCCCTTTTCTTCTCAATGCGCAAACCCCCATTACGATGTAGGGTGTTGCATATCTTGCACAGGCTCCGCCCGTGCAAAACATAAAACCCTACATCTTAATAGGGGGTTTGTGCATTGAAAAAAAAAACTAAAGGGTCATAACTCCATCGCTGTCGAGCGAAAATGCCCCTTCCAAAATTTGGACTCGCTTTTCATGGCACACAAACTGTAACGGGTCGAGTCTCCAGCTCCTGCTCTGAAGTCGTTGTCGGAGTTCACAGAATAGCGTTCTCAGTCCGCGTCAGAGGCTTACCCCCTTCGTAGGACTGAGGGGCAATCGTCATCAACAACCGAGAGCAGGGAGACTCAAGTATTTTGAGCCTCTGGAGGCCCATTTCTGTTTTCAACCTTACCCCTGGTTTTCGGACCCAAACAATGGGTGCCTCGAACTCGTGCAGTCGCACAAGTTTTCTGGTTTCGAAACCCATAGTTTGTCCTAAACTTGAGTTTTATTTTCTACACGTCGGCACAAAATCGTCGCGTGCGAGGCACGATCGGCAACTACACGCCGATTTCTCTCGTGCGCTTCCCTCATCCTTGCCCTCACCCTCGCTCCCCCTATTTGTCGTCCTCGCTTGCTCATTTGCAAGGAGGGCGAGGGGGGGCGAGGGCACGAGACCACGAGGCCTCGCCCTTGAGGCCCTGGTGGCCCCTCAGCCACCGATCGGGCTGAGGCCGCGATCGGTGGCTGGCAGCTGGCCGGCTGGTGGCCGATCGCTTGGCCGGCTGCCGGCCGTCCAGCCGGCTTGCAGCGAGCTGGCCGGTGGTCAGCAAAGTTCTGGCCGCTGGCCAGCCCTCGCTGATGCAAGGGGTGGTGCGTAACCACCCCTCGATTAAGCGAGGAGGGAGGGCCGAACCGGCCCTCTCGCTACATTCCTCTCTACTTTTTATGAACCGTCCCGGTTCATGTACAACAAGCAAGATTGTCAGTCAGTAAGTCAACATTGTGAAAGAAAAACAATAGTTTCAATCACCAGCTAAACATGAACACGTGCATGGCACTTCGACCTAAGCTGCAGCTTGTCGGTCAGCACGGCTAGCGGCCTCCCCCCTTTAGGCTGGAGCGTCCGTGCGACAACCATGTTGGGCGTCCCCAACCTCCTATGGTTGCAGTCCATGAATGCCGCCCGGTGGGATTATTGTTCACTTTTTCCGTGTTTAGGTGGTACCCCCTGACACCCGTCAATCCGTGCAAGCTGCCAACTCGCTCCAATACTCGTTGACCACCCCTGTGGGCAACCAAGACTCGGGCTCCCATGAGATATGTTCAGGTCCACACTCGGCCCAATGAACAAGGTATTCCCTAACAACCTGCGACCGGAGAGTACGCTCTCGGTGCTAAAGTAGGCGTAGAACCTCGTACTGGCCATCGGCAGCAAGGACTACCGGTGGTGGCTGAACGGTTCCCTCTGTCGTGTATGGAGCCAACAGGCTCACATGGAACACGTCATGTATCTTCATACTCGGCGGAAGCAGCAATCGGTATGCCACGGGCCCAATGCGTGCAACGATGGGAAACGGCCCAATCCACTTTTGAAGACATTTTTGTGCCCCTGGCGACTTCAACCAAAGATTCCTAGTCCTAAGAAACACTTTGTCACCGATGTCAAACGAGACATCACGGCGACTTTTGTCGGCATATGTCTTTTGTCTTGCCGAGCAGCTTGAAGGTGACCCTTCGCCTCATGTAACAAGGAGTCTGCGCTCGACAAAGGCTTGAGCAGAAGGAACCTGTCCTCTTGTAATCCTACTCTTCACCAATGAAGAGGGTGCCACTGGATGCCGACCACTGTTCAACACAAGTTATGTGAACTGTGTAGACTCGTTCACCGAGTTGTTCACCGCAAACTCTGTTGGTCATAGGAATTTGTCCCAGCCATGCATGGCAGGGTCCACGTACATGTGGAGTATTTGTTCCTGAGTGCGGTTCATGCGCTCTTTCTGTCCGACGGTTTGAGGGTGAAACGTTGTCAACATTTGTAACTCACTACCTAAGTACTCGTGCATATTTTACCAGAACTTACTCGAAATTTTTTTATCTCGATCGGAGATAATGTGCAACGGCAAGACGTGGTACTTTGCGACACCCTCAAAGAAGAGACGAGCGGTCTCCACAGTATTCACATCAGTGGTTGTAGGAATGAAGTGTGTCATCTTTGTCAAAATATCCACAATCACTTGTATTGCATCGTGGCCACGGGCCGTGCCAGGAAGACCAGTAATGAAATTCATGCTGACGTACTCCCATGGAGTCCCAAGAATGGGAAGCTGTTGGAGAAGTCCAACAGGCTTCTTGTTACTAGCCTTATTCCGAAGACATGGGTCGCATGTCATGCATCGCTTACAGACATCAACACTCCATCCTGACCACCAATAGTGGTCCTAGAGTGCCAGTCCGGTCTTTCGAGGTCCCACATGACCTGCGACCGGCGGGTCATAGAACTGGGAGATAATCTTTGCTCAAAGGTCTCCCGAGTTTGGCACAACAACTTGTCCTCCATGCCTGAAGATTCCTGCCGCCTCCACCAAGCCGTACTTGTCTAGATTTCAAGAGTGCTGAAACCAAGAATCCACACAGTATCCCATCCGGATCCTGTTTACAAAACCATTGTAATGGATTATATCTCGTGGTGGTTACCGCAGAGGTGCAAGGGGATCTGACAATTTCACACTTGCTTTTGCAATGGCCATAAAACACCCACCAACCTCGGTGGTTGCTTTAACTTCCACAGGCTGTCGGCTTAGTGGATTGGCAACAATGATGCGTCCTGGTCGATATTCCCATGTGAACAAGAATCGGCTCGGGTATTCGCTCCAACGCTCTTGTTGTCTTGACAGGTTTGGTTACGTTTGGAAAAACACCAATGGGTTATGGTCGGTCACGACCGTCAAACCCCATGCAGCACCCTTGAGGTAGCAATGCCACGTCTTGAAAGCGTGCACTACCACAAGGAGTTCTTGATCCCCAGTCGTGTACCGTGTTTCCGTGGGGATGAGCTTCCGGCTTTCATACGCAACTGTGTGACCGTTCTGCATGAGGACGGCTCTGAGTCCTACTACCGACGTATCACATCAAACCTCCCACGGTTGTGATGGATGCGATAGAGCTAGGACGGGCGCTGTGGATAGAAGGTCTTTGAATTTGAGAAAAGCGTTCTCGCAACGAGCTGTCCATTCCCAGTGCACGTCTTTTCGCATGAGCCTGGTTAGCGGTGCTACCAGGGTCGAATACCCTTGCATAAACCGTCAAAAGCAGTTTACAAGGCCGAGGAAAGACCGAATCTGCCCAACATTCTCCAGGCGTGGCCAGTCTACAATGGCTTGGACCTTTTGTGGGTTGACACAGATGCCGTCCTTGTCGACGATGTGTCCTAGATATTCGAGCTCATCTTGTGCAAACTTGCACTTGCTTACTTTTGCATAGAACTTCTGTTCTTGAAGGATTGCGAGGACTTCGCGTAGATGTTCTATGTGTTCTTCCTTTGACTTTGAGAAAACCAGGATGTCGTCTAGGTAAACCAAGACAAATTGCCCGAGTTGCTTGGCAAACATTTGGTTCATTTGTCCTTGGAATGTTGCCAGGGAATTTGTAAGCCCAAAGCCTAACACTCGAAACTGATAGTGTCCCATGTGCATTCGAAACGCAGTTATGGGTACATTATCTTCTGTGATGCGGATTTGATGGTACACTTGAGACAAATCCAAGGACAAAAATAATGTTGCCCCTTGGAGTTGGTCAAAAAGCTCCTCAACCCGTGGTAAAGGGAATCGATTTTTCACCGTCAACTTGTTCAACGCCCGGTAATCCACGCATATGCGTAAACCACAATCCTTTTTGTTCACAAAAAGGATCGGCACACCGTACGGCGAGCTACTTGGCTCGATCCATCCTTTTGTAAGGTACTCTTTGATTTGGCGTTCGGCCTCTTGCCTTTCTGCTGGACTAAGGCCAAACATGGGTCTGAACGCAGGAGTCGCCTCTGGTTGCAGCTGAATCGTGTGGCCGATGTGTCGTTCTGGTGGAAGCCTAGCCAGTAGATCTTGGAATACATTCGAGAACTCTGCCAACAGAGATTTTATCTCTTGTGGCGTGTCTTCCTTCACGTCATCCTCCACTCTCTGCAGATGAGCCAAGAAGTATCAACAACCTTGTAGAATATGCCTCTTGACCTGCATCGTAGACAAGCTAACATGGACTTGAAATTGAGTCGGTGACAATTCTGTACTTGGAATCAGCGTAAAGCAACGCCGTCCCTTTCAGAGTATCAAGCGCCTTGATTCGAAGCACATCAGAGCTTTGCTTTCATGGAGCCAAGGATCGCCTAGCACCACGTCAAACGGGTCAAGAAGGTTGAGTACCTTCAACGTGACACTCTGCGTGTAACCTTGAATACAAAATTTTGCCTTACAAGTACCGATCACAGGTACTATACGGCTGTCACCGACGACAACTGCGCCATCTGATGGCTCATACTTTAGGCCCACCTGGCGGATAAAGCCAAGACTAACAGAGGAGTCGTCTCCTCCAGTATCAGCCAGTATGTTCACGAGAGTACCAGCTAGGTGTCATTTGAATTGCATCGTCATGTTACCTCGACTCTTCCGAGTGAACAGGCTTGACGACGGCAAGCCGAGTTTGTGACAAACACGGAATCTGTATAACGGGCGTCACAACTCCCATGATTCACCCACTTGACTCCACATCTTGTGGGCACGTGTGAGTTCGGCTAGCACCTTCCAATCTTTGAATTTGACTAGGTCGAAATCGTCGACTAAAGGTACCGCGAACGTGATTGATCTCATTGCTTTGAGGGCGTTTGCTTCAATCACTGTGTCACACAACTCTTGCACAGTGGTCGATGTTGCCACCACTAAGCATGTACGATCATGCATCTCGTCCGGAGATGGAAGGTTTAGTGGGCAATGCCGGTCAACAAGTGTAGAATGCGGTTCAACAAGATGAGAGAAAACAACAGAGAAATCTGAACTCGTCAAAAACTCAAATTGTTTAACACCCTCATCTGAAAACATGAATCCACACTCGTGATCTAGTTTTACCCCTGAGTGGTCCCCACTAACGTCACTCAGGGGTGGGGAAAACCCGCC
The DNA here is from genome assembly GCA_023375785.1 of Penium margaritaceum. Lineage (NCBI taxonomy): Eukaryota > Viridiplantae > Streptophyta > Zygnematophyceae > Desmidiales > Peniaceae > Penium > Penium margaritaceum. Next base: position 111,729 of record SZWC01001721.1, on the reverse strand, counting down.
CCACGGCCTTGTCCGCTACCACGGCCAGACCCATTGCCTCGCCCGCGACCCTGTCCACGGCCCTGTCCGCGGCCTCATGCTGCACCCTCCCCACGAGGTACTGCTCCAGTGGCTAACGCAGCGGCCACTTGCCCACCACCACCAGCCTCAGGGCACTGAGCCCTGAAGTGTCCGGCTGCATGCAGTTGTGGCAGAGTCCCTCGCGGAAGGCGGTGATACGACACTCGCACGCCATATGCAGCTCGTCATTGTCGCGGCCACGCTTATGGTTGGGGGGATTGTTCCCACCAGACTTCTTCGCGGACGGATTTGCCGGCTGCTTGCCCTTGATCCTGCCCCGCTACCCGGCTGTCCCTCTAGCCCCTGTAGCCTCCATGCGTGCACCGCGACCTTATTGTGCACGTGCATTCGACCGTCCATCTGAGTAGTACTTCGGGTTTGCCGAATACATTTCGCTCATGTAGTCTCACAATGCCCTCCAGCTTGTCCAAGCTTGGCCCGTTGCATTCGTGGTGGTCTTGTCTTTCAGCTTCTCGTTGGCAAGACCACTGCGTAAGTACTCCAGTAGTAAGCACTCTGGGTACTTGAAGGTCTAGGTACCGTCGCTCTCGGTGAAGCTTTCGGCTCCCTCCACGAGTACGGTAAACTCGCTTAAGTAGGCCTCAAGCGCGTTACCCAATTACCTGAAGTCCGTGATCCCGTGGATGGCGCGTTGCGCCTCCTCACGCTGGGTACACTTCTTACGCAGAATTGCGTTGAAGGCTTCCCACGGCATGGGCTGCCACTTGACGGGTGGCCTCTGCGCACTCCACTTCTTGACCACGTACTTGAAGAGCTTGTCTTCAAGCCGAGTCGTGGCAAGATCGCCCTATTGACTGAGTGGAGCCTTGTGGACGCGTAGGACGTGCTCCATGCGGTTCAGGTAGTCGGTCAGCTTCACGCCCTTCTGGAAGATCTCCACACTGTGGAGGAAGGATGTGTTCATGACCGGCCCCGAGGTCGTTGAGGTAGGCAAGTCGTCGCTGCCACAGGTAGTGGCATCTGTAGCAACAGTGTGCTCAGTTTTTTATTGCATCCGTACATGGGTCACGCTCTACAGCGCCTTGTCGACGTCGTTGCATCAGTGGCTTGCCTCATGGGCGGCCAGGCGCTTCAGCTAGCAATCACGGTCAAGGTCCGTGATACTATGCCTGACGTGGGCCAGCAGGTTGGCAAACGCGAACTTAAGCTTTGATGTCGTCAGAGCATCGACGATAGCCTACAGGGCCTCGCGTTGTCTGAGCACCTTTACCCACTACAGGAGGGTACGGTTTGTGTACACGCCTCCAAGGAGTCCCACCTTTCGTAGGAGACTGTCTTCAGCGACGACGCTCGAGTGGGCGCTGCCCTGTACCATTGCGACCACATCATAGGAAGGGGGGTTTGCCCTCACACCTTCGAGTGGTGCCATACCTCCACCGTCGGTGGTGATCTTGACTCGGCTCGCCGCTTTAGAAGTGAAGTCCGCAACCCTGTAGCAGTCATTGCGAATTGCCTTTACGGCATCGTCGTTTGGCTCATTATCGCGGGAACTTCCCGTGTGGCTTCTTTCGGCGCCCTTGTTGCTCTTGGCAGTTTCGCTGCCGGCGGTAGCTTCAAGCAATGTTGTGAGCGCCTTGCCCTTCTCGAGCAATCGCCACAAGTTTGCCGTACTACGATGGCAATTATCACAATCCTCGTCGCCTTCGCCATCGTAGGCATCGTGCTCTTCGTGGGGATCCCCCTCTGGGAGATCCTCCTCCATCGCGTCGGCCGTCGCGTGGGGGTCGCCTACGTGCGCGTGGACATTGTCGTCGAGCACTTTTGCGGCCTTCTCACGTTTCTTAGTACCGCCGAGGTTGGCGTCGGTTTCCTTCGGCGGTGCGGTTGCCTTTTGCGGTACGTTTGCCTTCGGATTGGCAACCGTGCTTGCAGCGGCGGCTCCCAAAACTTGGAGTCTGCCGAGAGCTCGTGGTGAGGCCGTCACCACCTTACCCTTTTTGGTCTTGAACGGTCCGACACTTGCCATCTCGTCGCCTGTGCAACTAGCACGTGAAGACCGTTGTGAGGATCACCCCACAACTTTGAGGAGGAATCACCTCCTAAAGTTTTGCTCTCACGATCGGTGAGGCAATTGTAGTTTAAATTTCTATTTTCCTAGGCCGCCACGTCGGCACAAGGCAATGGGTTTTGAAAGTAGTCTTCCTAAGCCGTGACTCACGGCACTTGGTAGCAACTAGTATCTAGGAAAACAGAAAATTACAATACAAGGGAATAACAAGAAGTGTGAGTACCGCTCACAAAGCTAGGACAAAGAGTAAGTTGGGAATTACAAGTCCTAGAAACTCTTCAACTCCATCTCCTAACTACTTTGTCTTCCTCCAATCTTCTTGTCTTCCTTGGCCTCCCTTTGAGTCTTCTTCGTGCGTCTTGCGCCCCTTAGTGGCGTCCTCCTTAAGTCGCCGGCGTTGGGGAAGCCGCCAAAAGTCCTCAAGGTGTCGTCCTCCCTCATTCTAAGGTTTTCTCACGCCGTGAGAGCCCCTGGCCTTGGGAAGGAGCATTGTCCCAATTTTTTTTTGTTGGAGGGGGAAGGAAACCTTGGAAATGGGGGCAAATTGGTGGTTTTGGGGGTGGGCACTCCCACCCCGTCCAAGAAAAATCCACCTAGCTCCCTGGGGTGGAGAAGAAGCTCAAAGAAGTTGGGAGGTTGAAGTAGAGCTCTTCAAGAGCTTTCAAACGCAGTTTTCGGCGCTTGAAACGGATTAGTGTGGACGTCGTATGCCCCTTTGGCGTATCTGCTGCTGCTTGTAGGTGCCGGCGGCATTCTTTATATGGCATAGTTGCTGTTTCCGTCCAACCCTTCATTGCGGGGGTCGTCTGGCTCTGAGAACCAGTATAACGGGTCAACTCTCTAGCTCCTGCTCTGAAGTCATCGTCAGTGTTCACAGAATGGCGTTCTCAGTCCGCGTAAGGGGTTTACCCTGTTGGTATGTGTGGCTTCCACCCGTCACGAGCCACAGCCGTGGCAGCTACGGGTGTTCCCGGAGCTGATGGTGAGCGGTGGCGGCATTGGAGATCGTGACGACCCGACAGGACTCCGGATCGTCCAGGGACTTATCCAGGAGCTACGACATGACAGATCCCTGATGCGGGCCCAGCTGGCGCCGCAGCACTGACGGTTGGTGGATCCAGCCACCAGCAGCTGCCAGACGATTGCCACGACGTCCCCGGTGCTTGCTGGGGTGCTCTGCAGTTTTTCTGCAGGTGCTAGAGTTTTCTCGGTGGACTGGCTCTCGAGCCCGATTTGCATGTTTTGCATTGTCCGTCCACCGATCGATGCCGGACTTGTGCGTGTGACCAGTCGTAGCGTCCGGCTCGAGATTTTGCATCTCTAGGTTCAGACGGTGTTGCGTTTGGATGCCTGTGCGCAGAGTTGCGGCCAAAACAGTGGTTTTGAGCCGGTTTTAGGACAAACTGACACTGCCGCGTGCGTCACCCGCCGTGTGCCGCGGCAGGTATTTATGCTGTGTGCTTGTCAGTTGTCAT
>SZWC01001721.1:72002-83251 GCA_023375785.1 Penium margaritaceum | reverse complement strand
TACGCTATGCCACGCGAGACTGTCGTCGACTTCCGCCCCTTCCTTGGCGAGGCTGGCACAGGCACCGGAGCTGATCCTCGTGGAGGCTGGGATCTGGCGCTGTCCCTACTGGCCGCAGAGACGCACGCCACGCGTGCGTCCCACATCCGCGCTTTCCATTCGCTTCGTCAGGGACCAGCGGAGCCTGCGGCGGATTACTGGCGACGCGCCATGCGTATTTACACGCGCCTGGGTACCTCAGGGGGCACACAGCTGTGGGCACTCCGGGCGATCATGCTCGGAGTTCGCCTGGAGTACACCGACATCTTCGAACGGTACAGCGACGCCGTTCTTGAGCCCTTTTCGGCTTCCATGCAGCTGCTCCCTTGGGCGCATCAGCTTTTCCTCCAGGTGACGTCGACCCGCGAGGCTGCAGTAGCACATCAGGAGTCGTCTCTCGCTGCAGCAGTCCTCGCCTCACCACCATCTTCCATCCTACAGTCACCCTCATCCACCTCCACCACGACCCCATCTTCCTCTTCCTCCTCGACCCCGTCTACACCCACGCAGACGCAGGGCGTCGCAGCAGCCGCCCAGGGGAAGAAGAAGAACAGGAAGCGCGGATCGGGCCAGCAGCAGTCGTCATCCAGTGGTAGTAGTGGGCGTTCCGTCCACTGCTACAACTATGGAGGTGCCCATCGCTACACCGAGTTCTAGCAGCCGCTTGACTGGGGGCGCATCACCCGTGGACTTCAGGCGGCCCATGCTGCTCGTACCGCGTCCGGCACGTCGTCCGCACACTCCTCGGGACGAGCGGCGACTACGACTGCAGCTGTTCCTGCGTCCTCATCAGCGAGCAGCATTGATCCAGACCCACGTGACCGCACCATCGCCGAGCTACGTCATCTTCTGGCGCTTCGCTTACAGGGAGGTGCGAGTGTGTTGTCATCGTCGAGTGGGTCACAGACTGCTTGTTCGTCCGCCTTCGTGACTCGTGATGATACGTGTGGGGGAGCACAGTCCGCATGTGATGAGGATGGGCCTGACTGCACAGACTGGATCCATGAGGCTCACCTTTGTGATGTACGTCGTTCCGTCCCACAGACGGCTCAGCGTCCTTCTAATGCCGAGTGTTCCATTGCTCGTTGTACAGTGACGTCCACCGGTCGTGACTCCAGTGGCAGTTGGATCATCGATTCCGGTGCCACTCACCACATGACGTGTCGTCGCAGTGACTTTGTGGTTCTTGGTCCCGTCACGACTGTTCGTTCTGTTCGCACAGGCTCTGGTCAGTCCTTACCAGTCCACGGTGTTGGGGTTGTGTGCTTCGATGGTCCGTCTGGCCCCTTGTATCTCTTTGACGTGCTATTTGTACCTGATCTTGAGCTCAGCCTGCTGTCTGTGCGTGCCTGCACTCTGATGGGTCTCTCTGTTGAGCACACTGATGATTCGGCGACTGTGACTGCTTCTGACACCCGTAGCATTGTCCTGCGTGCTTCAGTCGTTGATGACCTGTACCGCATTGCTCGGCCATCCTCCCCTCGCTCCCCTACGTCCTCTGGTCGCGTTTTTTTCACTGGTTTTCTATCCCCAGACCACCAAAGATTGCTTCACAGACGTCTGTGTCACGTGGGCTCCGACACTGTGTTGAAGCTCATCCGGACACAGCCCGCTCTTGGTCTTGACGTGGCTTCCTTCGAGAAGCCACCCACGACCGACTGCCTTTTCTGCGCTCAGGGTAAGATGCACAGGTGCACTTACCCTGATTCGCGTTCACGAGCAGTGCGGCCCCTTGAGTTGGTCCACTCGGACCTGCTTGGTCCTCTCCCGGTTGAGTCCGTGTCCGAGAGGGACCGATATGTTCTGAATTGACTGATGACTTCACCCGGATGCGGTGGGTCTACAGTCTGCGTCAGAAGAGCGATGCCGCCCTTGCGGTTCGACTCTGGCTCGTGATGGCTGAGCGTCAGTCTCGCCACACGCTACACACCTTCCGATCGGATCGCGGTGGCGAGTTCCTCGGTGAGATGGACTCCTTCTTTGCTGAGCACGGCATTTTTCACCAGGTCTCCGCTCCTGCCACCCCACAGCAGAACGGTGTCTCTGAGCGCTGGAACCGCACCATGGAGGATGCGGTCCGCGCCATGCGGTCTGAGTGCGGTCTCCCGGAGTCCTTCGCCTTCGAGGGTTTCTCCTACATGACCTGGGTCTAGAACCGCCTCCCGCATGGTCCGCTTCCGGACCATATTACACCGTACGAGCTCTGGTTTGGCCACCGTGCTGATCTTCGCCTCGCTCGCGTCTGGGGGTCCCTGGCCTCCGTGTGGTACACCGAGGACCAGCAGGGGTCCAAGGTCTCCCCTCGGGGTCGCTTGTGTGCCTTCATCGGCATCTCCCCGCGGTCGAAGGCCTGGCGCTTCTGGGACCCCACTCGCCGTCGTGTCATCGAGTCTCGGGACGCGCTGTTTTTTGAGTCACTCACTTACCGTGATCTGACTTCCATCACAGCCCTCTCTGCCGCCCACGTCCCTTCCTGTGAGGGTTCTCGGCGGATGGGGGAGATTTCTTCGCCGTCGACCACTGGTCGCCAGGCTGATGGGTCCGCTCGAGCCCCCTCTCGGTCTCCAGCACTTGACGACCCGGCTATCATTGCCGTTGGCCCAGAGATATCGCCTGTGCTGCCCACGTCACACCCTACAGGCACCACGGCCCTCACGCCTCCTCCTGCATCACCACCTGTCTCTGCTAGCACCCCTGCTCANTCCCTGGCCTCCGTGTGGTACACCGAGGACCAGCAGGGGTCCAAGGTCTCCCCTCGGGGTCGCTTGTGTGCCTTCATCGGCATCTCCCCGCGGTCGAAGGCCTGGCGCTTCTGGGACCCCACTCGCCGTCGTGTCATAGAGTCTCGGGACGCGCTGTTTTTTGAGTCACTCACTTACCGTGATCTGACTTCCATCACAGCCCTCTCTGCCGCCCACGTCCCTTCCTGTGAGGGTTCTCGGCGGATGGGGGAGATTTCTTCGCCGTCGACCACTGGTTGCCAGGCTGATGGGTCCGCTCGAGCCCCCTCTCGGTCTCCAGCACTTGACGACCCGGCTATCATTGCCGTTGGCCCAGATATATCGCCTGGGCTGCCCACGTCACACCCTACAGGCACCACGGCCCTTACGCCTCCTCCTACATCACCACCTGTCTCTGCTAGCACCCCTGCTCAGGCGTCTGACCCAGTCCAGCCCACGCCTGTCCCTGCTTCGACTGACACTCTTTCAGTGTCCGGGCCGGTCTTACCCGCTGGCACCCCAAGCTCTGGGTCCCCCACACACGCGTCTCCTCGCACGGCATCCCCGGCTGCCTCGTCTCAGTCCTCACCTGCTGCGGTTGTCCTTGACCCTATGGACGTGCCCGTCTTTGCGCCTGGTGCGCGTCCCTCGACCTCCGGTTACTCTCGTGAGCCCGGTGGTCGCCTTCAACCACTGGATTCCGGAGCTCAGCGGGTGTCGGGTCCCGGACCCAGGCGCCCCACTCGCAGCATCGCGAGCGGTGATCCAGGCACAAAGGCCCTCGGCCTGAGTGCCCGCACTGAGCTTACAGAGGTACACCCAGCGTGCCCCATCGGGCACGATCTGGTCACTCGCGAGTTCCATATCGCCTGTGACGCAGCAGCTGACCTCGTGGTTGTCAAGCCTGACACTGTGGCGTCTGCACTTGCCACGCAGAGTTCCCCCTCTCTGGCCCCTGATCCGGGCACATCGAGGGAGGCTCTCTCATCTCAGGATTCTGATGCCTGGCGAGCTGCTTGCGAGGATGAGCTTCGCGCTATCCGAGAGCACGGAGTCTATGAGCTGGTCGATCTTCCCCCCGGGAGGAAGGCGATTCAGGTCAAGTGGGTCTTTCGCAAGAAAGTGAAGCCTGATGGCTCACTGGAACGCTACAAGGCCCGCTTGGTCGTCAAGGGGTTCTCTCAGATTGAGGGAGTTGACTACACTGACACCTTTGCCCCTGTCGGCCGCATGACCTCAGCTCGAGCTCTGTTCGGTGTAGTGGCTCAGCATGACTGGGAACTACACCAGATGGATGTGAACAACGCGTTCCTCCATGGCTCTCTGGATGAGGAGATCTACGTGGCTCAGCCACCAGGCTTTGAGGACGGTGACAAGGTCTGGCGCTTGCGCAAGTCCTTGTACGGCCTCAAGCAGTCTCCACGGTGTTGGAACCGGGAGATCACAGGCACCTTGACTCGTGCAGGATACGTACAGAGCGAGGCTGACCCCTCGCTGTTCATCCTGCCGACACCCGAGCGTCTCACCGCCATCCTGGTCTATGTTGATGACCTTCTGATTGCGTCTCCNACACCTGATGGGCAGGATGCCCTGAAGGTGGATGACCCTACACAGCTGGGGGAGACAGTGGACGTGACCTTGTACCTCCGTCTTATCGGATCTCTGATGTATCTGGCCACGACCACGCGTCCGGACATCGCGTTCGCCGTCAACCTCCTCGCTCAGTTCTCACAGGCTCCATGTGCGAGAGCTCTTCACGCGGCTGTGCGAGTGGTACGGTACGTGGTTTCCACGCCGTATCTCGGACTCTGCTTTCGTCGGCAGTGTTCGGTGGTCCTTGACGGCTACACTGACAGCGACTGGGCTTGGAGCCCCGACGGGCGCAGTCGCACGGGCTACGTGTTTCTGCTCGGTGGTACCGCTTTGTCTTGGCGAAGCGGGAAGCAGGGATGCATCGCATGTAGCTTGTCGGAGGCAGAGTATGTGGCTTTGGAGGCAGGGGCTTCTGAGGCAGTCTGGCTGCAGCGCTTGTTTCTTGAGCTTGGGTTGTCAGTACCCGCCATTGTGCTGCGTTGCGACAACCAGAGTGCTCTCGCCATTGCGGAGAACTCTGGTGTTTTTCATGCTCGCACGAAGCACATTGCGGTTGAGCATCACTTCGTTCGTGATCTGGTGGAGCGACGCGTGATCTCCATCATGTGGGTTGGCACTGACTTGCAGCGAGCTGATTTCTTGACGAAGGCACTTGCACGCGGAAAGTTCCTGGTGGCCATTCGTTCTGTTGGGCTTTGCCCCGTGCGTGACAGTGGTTGAGTGTGGGATGTACGTTGCCGTCTCATCTGTCTGTGTCACTCACTATGTGGTTGTACCAGTGCTGCACGCGTATGGACATGCGTACCATCGGGTCATGGGGGAGTGTTGTGCTTTGTGCCGTTCCTGTACAGTTTACTGTGACCACTCGGCCGTGTCCATACTTGTGCAGATCCCTGAGGCAGGCGGCCCTGGTGACACCGGCACGAAGACAGGCAGCGGACTACCCGTCCGGAGCTGACCGACCACTGTTCCAGAGCCCCAGATGTCACCGGGACTCCTTGCTGTGACTTCTACGTCGTGTAGGCGCCTTTCGGTGGACTGGGCATGAGGCCCATTCGCATGTTTTTGCATTATATACTCGCTGTCCGTCGATGGATGCATGCATGTGACCAGTCGTTGCGTGCGTCTTTTGATTCTGCACGTCTAGGTTCAGACGACGTAGGATTCTGACATGTGTGCGCAGAGTTACGGCCAAAACAGTGGTTTTGGGCCGGTTTTAGGACAGCTCTTGGACTGCCGCGTGCGACACCTAAGGCTGTTAAATCGAGATCGTGACGAGAAATCTCGATCTCGAAGTCGGTCTCGAACCTTTCGGTACGAGATGTCTCGTCCCGTCGGTCAAGACCAAGAAATTCTCGATCTCGTACCGAAGTGCACGTGGCGGGTCTCGATCTCGTACCGATCTCGACCTCGTTGTGCGACGTCTCGAACTTGCACTCGTGAGGGCGCGTTCCGAGAGGTACTTTTCTTGACCGTGGTGATGAAAGGACGGTGGAAGGTTGCGTGGGAGTCGTGACCACCGCATTTTGTCAAAGTATTGCTAATGTGGCACATAAATGGATCAAACCACATAGAGAATGAGACAAATTGCCAGTCCGTGCGGAGAATAGACGTGTAGGAGACGCGAATAAAAATCGATCTGCAAAACAGACGTCAAAGTCGTGCTCATTCAATGTATCCGCCTCATATTCATCCTGGTTTACTCGAAGACACCCGCTGTGCGCCGCGGCATGTATTTATGCCCTGGACCTGTCAGTTGTCATTTCTCTCTGCATTTACTAAGCTATTGAAGCTTATGAGACTTTGCGCGTCTCCCTAGCCTGATCCTTGCTGTTTCTTGCACCTGCCTGCTTGCTAGTGCGTGAGCTGACTGGACAGTGTCGCCACGTCAGCAGCAGCAAGGCTAGGAAGCTTCCTAGCAGTTTCTCACCCTATGACCCGCAGACAAGAACCCCAGAGCACACAGAAGGGAATCACAAGAAGTGATCACAAGAGAAGTGAGAGAGAATACATAACAACGATCAACCTGGTTCATGCGGACTGATGAGACCCACAGAATGAATAACACCTTTGAAGACATTTCGACTGAGGGCTTTTGTGAGGAAGTCAGCTCTCTGAGACTGTGTGTCCACCCAGGCGACTTGGACAATGCCAGCAACAATGCACTCACGAACAAAGTGATGCTCCACATTGATGTGTTTGGTGCGTGAGTGATGCATGCCACTGTTCTCAGCGATGGCCTTTGTGCTTTGGTTATCACAGCGCAGAGTGATGCAGCGGATGGGAACACGTAACTGTTACAGCAGACGACACAGCCACACAGCTTCACAGGTGCCTGCACCCAGAGCAACATACTCAGCCTCAGCAGTGCTGCGTGCCACACACCCTTGCTTGCCACTTTTCCAAGAGACTGCAGTGCCGCCGACTAGAAAGATGTACCCTGTACGGCTGCGAGCATTTGAATCATGTGCCCAATCACTATCTGTGAAGCCATCCACTACAACAGATGGCTAAGCACGAAAGTGCAATCCAACACGAGGAGTGGAGAGGGCGTACCGCACCACTCGCAATGCAGCCTTGAGGTGGCGCTCCCGAGGGCATTGGGAGAACTGAGACAAGAAATTCATAGCAAAAGCGACATCGGCACGCGTGGTCATGGCGAGATACATCAGAGAGCCGATGACACGGAGGTAGTCAGTCACATCAACTGTCTCCCCCAGCTTCGAGAGATCAAGTGACTTCAGGAGAGACTGCCTAGCAGGCGTCATGGGAGTGGACGCTGTGGGAATGGACATGAGAAGTGGGGCGAAGCGCTCCCCCAGGCTACGCACATAGGCAGCCTGATGCACGTGCAAGACACGACGAGCACGATCCCGCTCCAACTCCATTCCAAGAAAGACACGAGCTGGGCCCAGATCCTTCATCTTGTATGCCGGTTGGAGTAGCGACTTGGCGGCGGTCACAGCCGCCGCATCGGGAGAAGCAATGAGAAGGTCGTCCACGTAAACAAGAATGGCAACGAGTGGTTTTGTGGGCGGTCCTAGAAAGAGCGCTGGATCCATGGTGCTTCGTTTGTAGCCACCCTTTTCAAGGGTGGCTGTGATCTCTTGGTTCCAGCATCGTGGGGACAGTTTGAGGCCATAGAGGGCCTTGCGCAAGCGCCACACCCGGTTGGTGCCATCAGAGAAGCCAGGTGGTTGGACCATGTAAATCTCTTTGTCCAGCTTGCCATGGAGAAAGGCATTGTTGACATCCATCTGTTCCAGCTCCCAGTCATGCTGAGCAACAAGACTGAGAACAGCTCTAGCTGTGGTGTAGCGGCCGACTGGGGCAAAGGTCTCATCAAAGTCAACCCCAGGGATCTGAGAAGAACCCTTAGCGGTGAGGCGAGCTTTGTACCGTTCAACTGTATTGTCTGGGTTTAGCTTTCGACGGTAAACCCACTTGGCAGCAACTGCCTTGCGACCAGGTGGGAGGTCAACGAGCTCATACACACCATGGTCAGACAGTGGTGGTGAATTATTTGGTCCAACGTCCCCTTTTCTTGAGTCTCGCGGTGTGCGCCTTGAATCCTCTGCCCCCTACACACCTGAGCAGAATGGCGTGTCCGAACGCTGGAATCGCACCCTTGCTAATGGGGTTCGTTCTCTGCTCTCTGCCTTGGGTCAGTCTCCTCTCTTTGCCTTTGAAGCCATGTCCTATATGACTTGGGTGTGGAACAAAATTCCGCATGGACCACTTCCCCACAATGTCACCCCTTTTGAACGCTGGACTGGTCGCCGAGCTGATCTCCGTCTTGCACGAGTGTAGGGATGCCTTGCCTGAGTCTGGGTGCCCAATGTCCAGCTTGATGGTAAGCTCTCTCCTCGTGGTCGCCTGTGCGTGTTCCTTGGTGTCTCTCCCTTCTCCAAAGCCTGGCGCTTCTGGGATCCTTCCCGCTGCCGGGTAGTTGAATCTCGTGATGCCCTCTTCTTTGAACACCTGTTTGAGCGTGACTCCCCACGCTTTGGCAGGCTTCCCACTCCACCCGTTCGGGGTGGGGGTGGTCTTGTGCCCTCTGGACCTCCTGTTCCCTCCTCAGGGCGTCCTTCTGTCCTTGCTGTCACTTCCCTGTCCGATCAGCGTCCTCTGTTGTATGCCTCTCCAGTGGCCTCAGTTCCCTCCACGGCTCCATTGGCCCCCTCACTCATCCCATCTCCTGGCTCTCCTACCGCTGTCTCTCCTGCGGCGTCGTGCTCCTCTTCTCCTCTTGTCTCCACCTCTCCGTCTTCCCCTGTTGCCCCTGTACCAGCTCCTGTCTCCCCCTCTTCTCCTGCATCGCCTCGTCTCGCTGCGCCCTCCTCCTCTGTGACCGTTCCACCGGTCTCACCCTACACGCGTGGTGGGCGACTCCGTGCCCTCCCCTCGCAGTCACACCCTGTTGTCTCCGGTGACCCTGGTCTTCAGGCCCTTGGTCTCACCACCTCTGGCCTGTCTGCAGTAGCGTCTGTCATGCACCCTAGCACTGCCCTTGGCTACTCCCTGGTTGAGTAGGAATTTCACTCTGCTCTCTCCTCGTCCATTGCTGTGTATGTTGCCTCGTGCTTTGCTACCGCCGGTCTCTCTCCGCTTCCCCCTGAACCTGTGACGATACAGGCAGCATGTGCAGCCACTGACTCCTCTAAGTGGGAACAAGCCATGAAGGCTGAACTTGATACACTGTCAGAGCACAGTGTATATGAGTTAGTGGAGTTACCACCAGGCCGCAAAGATGTTGCAGCCAAGTGGGTGTATCGACGCAAGCTCAACCCAGACAACACTGTGGAACAGTATAAAGCGCTTCTCACTGCAAAGGGGTTCTCACAGATTCCAGGTGTGGACTTTGACGAGACTTTTGTACCTGTTGGTCGCTACACCACTGCCAGAGCACTGCTCAGTCTAGTTGCCCAACATGACTGGGAGCTGGAGGAAATGGACGTCAACAATGCCTTTTTGCATGGCAAGCTGGATGAGGAAATCTACATGGTGCAGCCACCTGGATTTTCGGATGGGACGAGCCGTGTGTGGCGGCTGCGCAAGGCCCTCTATGGGCTCAAGCAGTCACCCCGCTGTTGGAACCAGGAGATAACGACAACCCTGGAGAAGGGTGGCTTCAGAAGAAGTCCAGTGGGCCCCGCTCTGTTTCTCAACCCTCCGTCACAGCCACTAGTTGCCACTGCTGCTAAGTCCCTTCTCCAAGCTGGTTACAAGATGAAGGATCTGGGGCCAGCTCGCATCTTCTTGGGCATGGAGCTCGAGCGGGACCATGCACGCCGCACTCTCCACGTGCACCAGACTGCGTATATCCACAGCCTGGGGGAGTGGTCCAGTCCACTTCTCACTACCATTCCCACTACCTCTACGCCCATGACCCCAGCTGGACAGACACTGCTGAAATCATCGGACCTTTCCAAGCTGGGGGAGACAGTTGACATGACTGACTACCTCAGAGTCATAGGGCCACTAATGTACCTTGCCACCACCAGTCGTGCTGATGTGGCCTTTGCGGTCAACTTCTTCTCACTATTCTCTCAATGTCCACGCGAACGGCACTTGGAGGCTGCCTTGCAAATTGTTCGCTATTTTCTTGCCACACCACGTGTTGGCCTCTTCTTTCGTGCTCAGCCCTCTCTCGTGGTTGATGGCTTCACTGATAGCGACTGGGCACACGACACTAATGCACGCAGCCGTACGGGGTACATCTTCTTGATTGGTGGCATGGCAGTTTCCTGGAAATGTGGCAAGCAAGGGTGTGTGGCACGCAGCACTGCTGAGGTTGAGTATGTTGCTCTTGGTGCAGGCACGTGTGAAGCTGTCTGGCTGTGTCGCCTGCTGCAATAATTGCGCGTTTCCATGCACTGCATCACTCTACACTGCGACAATCAGAGCACAAAATCCATTGCTAAAAATAGTGGCATGCATCACTCACGCACCAAACACATCAATGTGGAGCATCACTTTGTTCGTGAGTGCATTGCTGCTGGCATTGTCCAAATCGCAAGGGTGGATACCAGGTCGCAGAGAGCGGACTTTCTCACTAAGGCCCTCAGCTGAAATGTCTTCAAAGGTGCCATTCACTCTGTTGGTCTCATCAGTCCCCATGATCGAGGATGACTGTCTGTATGTTCTTTCTATCTCTCATCATCTCCTTGTAATTCTCTTGTGCGTGTGGAGTGCTTGTCTGCGGGTCATGGGGGAGTGTTGAAGTTCATCGGCCACTCATAACTCTATGCCCTCTTGCCTCTCACATCCTGCACACATTCTGTACAGATTGAATAACAATGGTCCCACCTGGGGAAACGCCCAACATGCCCATTCTAGATGAAGCTGGTGGCGTTCCAAGCTGCTGCTGGTGCTGGACCCAGGAATCACCATGAACACAAATGAGACCATTGCGTGAGTTTATGAATTTTCTATGTGTGTGATGCGGTAGATGCTAGGGACGTACACTCTCACTGCCGTGCCCTGCATCATCTTGTCTTGCTTTGCATGTGATGGGGGATCTGCTTCTTACCCGGGTGCTGATCCTTAGGGGGCCACCGTGCCGGTCTTGACCGTGCATCGATGAGTAGCCGCCCTCGGTTATTCCGAGAGGTTGGGCTCGACCCCCGGGTGGCGGCTCTTGCTCACCCGAGCTCTACGCTCGTGGTGAGTGAGTGCTCACCGGTACTTGTCTCGCTCGCTCCACGTCACTCTCTTGTCTTTGGTTAAGTGTGAGAATTTGCAAGCAAGTTACCGCATCCATGGCGTGTCCCACTTGTTGGTGGATGTTGCGTCCTCTCACCTCACCAAACATGGACTAGGCAGCCTATGCAACTTCCTAGTAACTACACGCATGCACGCACGCACGCACGCACGCACGCACGCACGCACGCACGC